>JAGTTH010003036.1:0-137390 GCA_022606485.1 Agraylea sexmaculata | reverse complement strand
TAAATCAAGAGAATAATTGTAACAAATCCCTTTAATTCGTAATCATGAATAAATTTACTAATTTCAGTGAAAACTCATTTTTACATTTCCCTTAAATTTACAGTGTTTTTGACAAATTCTACCTCGTTTTTTTTTTTTGCCTGATTTATAATTTTTTTACGAAACTTTTTCCGTGTTAATGGTTTTGACATGTTAGAAACTCTTAATTTGATTATTTTTTCACCAGAAGATTATTATATAGTATTGACGTCTTTTTTCGCTCAAATGTTAATTTATTATTTTATTTTATAATGTTAAGTATATTTATTTCAGTAGATTATTTTTTAAGCTTCACTCCCATTCAAAAAAAACTATAATTTTACATTTTCCATTCCCCACAAAAACTTAATGGTCAAATAACTCTTTGTTTCTTATGTTTGTAGAGTAGACGTCAAAGTTTAGACATGCTTGGAGAATTTAATTGGTCGCAAAGAAAAACTAGTTAATTTTTGCGCGTGTCAAAAAAATTGCTGTATTGACATAATATTTTTTTGTTAAAAATAGAATAAGAAGCATTTTTTTTCAAAATATATTCATGGCGTGTAAAGCGGAATGAATAGAATATTTCTGGGGCACTCCCTCCTGATTTTGAACAAAGAATTGAATTAAAACTTCAATCGTAACGCTTGTGGGGGGTTTGAAAAAAAACTTTTTTAATAAGGGCGTCACCAACACGGGTTTAGCTGTGACGAGTACGAGCCTATTTAAGTTTTTATTAACTCGCTTACAGATGTCGGCTTTTATTTGTTCCTGCTTGGTCGCCTCTGCCAATCCTGTTTGATTGGGGTCACCTTGTTTAATTTCTAGTCCACCCTTCAAAAGGGATTTTAGTAAAACTGTTAACTGAAATTATTGTTTTTGAACATTCTATGTAATCAATCAGATCCACTATGTATCAAGTCATTTTTTATTTGTTTTAGTATCTGGTTTCCCTTTGGCTTCTGGAAAATTCCCAACGAAGCCCCTCTCCGGGGAATCATTCAACACGTTCTGGCTTTCTTGGGAACATGGCATTATGTCTGCTGGATATGGAGCTGTTCCATCACCTACAACATCTGTAGTCAGCTGGAAAATAAACAACAAGTTCAAAGTTCGATATGTTGGATTCTGTAGCAAATATGAAAACCATGCTGAATTCAGGTAATTTGTATTAAAATGTATGATAATATTTGGTTTATTTATTGGATGATGTTGTAGAATTTGGAATTTCAACGATGAAGCCGGCTTTTCTCAAGTAGTACAACTTTCTCTACCGCATTGGGCAGTGCCAGGTTCTTCTACTGGTGAACTACTTGTCGCTGGAGGATTGGCATTACCATTGATACCTAGGAATATTATTGGAAGCTCTCCCAGGGGAGCGGGATTGGCAGCCGTAGTGGCAGAATTTGCACCACTCTTAGCTATGGACAGAGCTAATGAAAGTCAACACGAAGAAATCATTAAACGATTAGCCAGTCAGGTATATCCAATTCCTAAATTACATAGAAACTATCACACATTAATACATTTCTATTTCAGATTCAAACTTTATTGTCGTTCAGAAAGACCGACAACTCATTCAGCGATCATAAATCAATGAGCAGTCACTTGAACACCCTCAATATCCTTGAGGTTCTCACCAAAGCTCAATTTTATATCGGTGTTGATCCTGAGCTATTAGAATCAATCAAAAGATGGGTGCAACTACGGCAAGAAGATGATGGAAGCTTTACTCCGCTTCCGGCTGATATAAAAATTCCACTCCTACCCATAGATCTTGAATTAGAAACTACAACGGGAAAAAAAGGATCAACTAACACATTTGAAGAACTAGATTATGGAATTGTTGAAAAGTGGAAGAACTTGTCAAAGGAAAGTTTAGAATTGGAGAGGAACGTTGAAATTACTGCAGTCACAATGGCTACACTATTGGAAATTGGAATAGAAAACGAAGTAAATTGTTTACTGACAATTCTTTCTTTAGGAATTACATATTTTAATTATAATAATATATTTTTAGTTGGATGCTGAGACCGTTCAAAAAGCTAAAATATATTTGGAAAAACACTTGTACAAATTAACATCATCTCATCCACTAGCAACAACAGTTTTTGCATTAGTTCAATTTCAGTTAGTACATTTTATTGTAGTTTTAATATGAACTATAGAGAATCTCATTTCATATATGTATAAAATTGTAGGAGTAGTATGGTGAATGAAGCATTAGAATTGTTAAAAAATGCCTCAACAACTGAAGAAGGAGACTTTGGTTGGCCTCATCCTCTTCCACGAAGGGATGCAGACTGGCTGTATGAAGAAGATTCCAGTCGAAGAATGAACCCACCACTTCTCAGTAAATAAACTATCAATATTGTACTTCTTGAATTGATTTAATTGTTATCACATTTTACAGCAAGCTTAGAAGATTTCAAAGCAAGCCTTTATTGTCTTATGGTTTATACTGCAATAGGAGATCTGAAGAATGCCGAGCCGGTAGCTAGATACTTGTTTTATCGTTCCCACATGTTAGACAGGCACACCGAGCTCATATATCCTGCAATAAAAGCATTTACAGCCTTCTCAGCTCTTGCTTATGACAGGTATACTATCAAATACACATTTTTTTTAAATTATTCTATATTTACTTAACATTTCAGACATAGATCATTGACTGTGTCATTAGCAACTGCTGGTATGGAATTAACAGACACTGTTGAACTTAGAGCCCATCATCAACCAAGACATTTACACTTGCCATCATTGCCTACAAAAGTATTTGTATATGCTACTGGAGCTGGTTGCGCTACAGTACAGGTAATTAATAATAAATCATAATTATGAAATCGGATCAAGTTGAATATTTTACAAATAATTTATATTTTAATTCTAGGGTCGCATATCTTATTCAACATATACTCCATCTTCAGACAATGCTTTGCTCACACTTTGGTCTGCAGTAATTGAAGAAATCCCTCCTGAGAGAAGTTCTCTAGAGGAATTACAAGGAAAATTACCAAGTCTTAACATAAAAACATGCTTTAAGTATGTTAATTGTATTTTTAAGTCCTTTAACAACTTTTAAATTACTATTTTATATTTTATAGATGGAAAAATGAAAATCGTTCCGGTGTCCTGCGACTTGACGTGACATTGTTTTCAGGATATGAACTAACATCTGTCAGCGCTGTGGTTATTGATAATAGCAACTTTGCTGATTTACAACACGAGTCCAAAGATAATTTCATTTGGTTTGTGTTTGCTAACGTGAGTGTTTTTTTATTCAAACTAATAGTATTTCAATACAATGTATAATCTTTAATATAAATACCTTTTTTAGATAAGCAATGCATGTCCAGTATGTATCAATTATCAAGTGAGATCATCTTATGTTCTGACTTCACTACGCCCTGCTTTTGCTAGTATTTATCCAGCAACGAGACCAGATTTAGCAGCTGAAATATTCTTCCACACAAAACCAGGAAGTCCACTACTAAAAGGAATAACTGAAGATGACTTTATCACTTGGTTTGGAGCTGCCGATAATAAAATGCCAAATGTTGATCAAGATCTGCCAGATATTTGTGAATGTGGAAAAATATGTCCATCACCAAGTTTGACTACGGAAATTTCAAATCCTTCACAATCTTCTGTTTTACCCACTTCTTTGATTCAAGATATTGTTTCTACTACAGAAACACCAATCATTGTAGAAGAAGTTAAACATACATCAAATAATATAACAATAGACACACCAATCATTGTTCCTTCGGTAATTATTTCAAATAATACTGAAATAATTTTACCACCACAAAAAATTATGCCTGTTTTGGTTCAGGATGAAATTGTTATTCAACAAAAACCAGCTTTCACTCTGAAACCTAATCCAGCTAAAATGCTCTTTGATATAGCTAAAAAGCAACCATACCCAAAAAAAGAACCGACCACAAGGAAAAAAGGCACTCTTAAATATACATATGGAGAAAACACACCAAAGAAAGTAGAAAAATTGCCATTTGACTTCCATTTACAAACAACTGGTATTCCAAACATCACTGTTATACCGAATACCACAATAAACAGTCCAAGTGAAACTACAGAAAAACCACAAACCACTCAGTTTGTTACAGAAGAATCAAAATCAACTACCACACAATCACTGAGTAGTACAGAAACAAATAACTTTACACACACAATGGAAAGTAATACTGTTGCCAATATTGCTGTTACAAAATCACCAATCCATGTCAATGTTATTCCAAAATTAATTAATCATGAAAAAATTCACATTCCCGAAGAAGCAATGACTACTGAAGGTCCTCCGGATCAATTTCTTCCAGGGAATAAGAATAATTTACTTGTTGTTGACAGAAATGCCTTATGGGATCTTTTAAAAGAAGTGGTCAAAATTGAGTTGGACAAAAATCAAGAAAGAATCGCTGCTGAATCAAATGTAATTGAAAAGCGAGGTTGAATAAGTGAAAATCAAAGATTGTGTGAGGATGAATGTAAAAGTAAATTAATTCAATCGAGTGTATCTTATGATAGAGTCTGTACATGATATGAATTTATACCTTGTTTTAATTTATGTAAAATTGTAAATGACTCATTATTGTACCTAAATGTATTTATAATATGTATTTCTTGTGTGTTTACGATAAAGACTTTCTCAAAGTGGCCCACGTAGGTCACTTATGTTTTAAGACACATAATTTTAAATATTCAATGTGAACTGTGACAAAGTGACGAATCAATTGTATTGTTGTTAGCATATATATTTTTGCACATTGCTATAAGCTTTTTATAAATACATGTATGTATGTACATCCTTATAAATGCTAAGTATTACTATGACTAGTAATGAATCTTAGCTGTGAACACATTCCTATTCAAACATAACATATTTTTATAAACACTGAATAGGTAAAATAACATTTCATTGCTTTGTCAAATGCACCTTTATTGTCAATTCTCGCTTCGACAAGTTACAAATTGTAAATATCCTACTCTTTTAAAATCATCAACACAACACATTGCAGATTAAGTAGATTTATCAACTACCTGTGATGTTCTTGTATTTGTGGTAATCAAAGAAATGATTAAAATCTGTTATAATATATAAAAATAGTAGATGTAGATCTTACTTTAACCACGCCTATTTCTAACTGTAAAGTTTTAGATGTACTTACGTCTTAATTAATATTAATCTTATTGTGAATAGATTGTTTATTTTGAATGAGTAAACTAAAAGCTAATGCCCCAGAACTTCCATCCGATTTCTTACACTTGTATAAAAACTATTTCTATTTCTTAATGTCTCTATAGCTGTCGATAATGTAGCGTCTTTGTCTAGACTTATTCTTGAATCTGTGTTGTAGGCTATCAAATATTATATAGACTATGGATATAACTGCTTTTTCTTAAAGAACTGCTGGAATTATCACACTGCTCTATTAGAGAGGGATACTTTCTCTCGATTTTAAATTATAGTCACTAGTTTTACTAATTTATCATCAACAAATAATAGGTATGTTGTTGGTGTATTGGTTGTGTAAAATTTATTAAAAATATATATGTTACTATTTCATAACACTTTACTCTCCCATAGATCGATGTACATCGACACATACTTGTGTATTATGATAAAATGTATTGTTAAAATGGTTTTTTGAATGTTGTAAAATAATATTGTTACCCTTTTATGTAGTTAAGAACTTAGTAATCTCAATTGCATAGTTGAAAAGTTTTTTTTTATTATTATTATTAATCCACATTTTTACGATAAGTGTAAGTATGCTCAAATTAAAAGAATGATTCATTTTTTTATTAATACACAATTATCTTTGTGACTTATTTGTTAATTAGTTTAACAGATATTAGTGCCAAATGCAAGTCAAATTTTCACAATTTGTTCGATGTGTGATTTGTGCCAAAAAAATCTGTTCCGTATATCAATCTGATTTTATTGTAGACTTAAAATATGATGTATAACTTAAGTACCCACCATTTTATTTCATAATAATTGTGGTGTATTGAGATTTTTATCCCAATTTTTGCCCATTAAAATGTTTGTGTTTTGAGCACATCACTCATAATATTAAAACAAATAAAAACATTAAAAAATACCGTGTACTTTCATTTTTATATCTTGTATGGTTTAATTTGAAACAATATCACAATAAAAGAAGTGTTATGCTTGCTTAAATACATCAGATAAACATCTTTATTTTAAATCATACATTTAATAAATATTTAGAACTTTTATTTGAAAATCAGAAATACATTTTGTTTTCATACATACACATTTTTTGCACATTCTAAAGACAATAACATAATTTGTTATTTAAATTAAAATTTCTACACCTCTACATAATATATTAAACTACTCAATATAACAATCAAAATTAAAAAAAATGACATACAATTTCTAATATTCAGTAGACATTTAGGAGTTATCGAGGTAATTAAAGTTTTCTTAGACTTATAGTGATAATGCAAAGAGGACTATAATTAATATAGTTGAATGGAAAAAGAAATAGTTTAAAAAATGATCAATTTTGTGGTTTGACAGTAAAATTACATCCGGTTGACGCTCGGGCTTGTCTGATGTGTATGAAAGATTTTGTCTCGCTTCAAATCACCTCATCTAGTTTGTGCAAAACCAAGTAGTTTCTCCAGACGAGTATTTTCATCCTAAGAAAAACAAATTCAATACTTTAACAATAAATATCATGGGTAATCAATCTCCTTTCATAAAAAGTTGACAAATTGTATAATAAAAGATCAGTTATTGGACTATTTGAAGAACTATCTATTATTTTCTACTATTAATCATAATTATTATTTGTTGATGCGAAAAAGTTTATATAATTACCTATACATTTGATTGTCAAACTATTCAGAGTCAATCTTGTTAGTTTAAAAAATGCCCTATAAAATCTAATATTTTCTCTTCTAATTATTCTGGGAATCCTCTTTATAAGTGAACTAACTTCACAGAAATAAGTTTTGATATTAAATCATATAATATTATGTACGTAGGTTTATCATGTATCAAGATTTAAGTTTAGTGATTTTACAGTAAATCGATCAGAAAGTAGAATATAGCGCTCATTACTTTATATTAATCTATCTCAAAATATCATTTATATCCTATAATTTTTAATGACACCAGTGTAAGCTTTATTGTTATTAAAATTTGAATATTATTTACATACCGGATTATCTCTTTGGATACTGCCATGTGTAAATGATCTTTTGCCGAACCTGAAACCAAAAAAAGAAAAACACATTTCAAATTATACCGTCGACTATGATTAAAACAAAATATTTTATTACTTGATTAGTTTCATTGTTGAGTGAAATAGTTTGATAGTCATGATTGTATTTCTAGGTTCAGTACAAATGTTGTTTATTCAGATAACATTACAATATACCTTATGTAAATTTATAACTGCGATGGGTCCAGACATTATCGGAATCCATTATAAATCGTACTATTACCAAGTATTCAAATAAAAAGTGTTACATTTATTTTTTTCCCATACTTCTATCTATAATTTAATAGTATTATTCATGTCGAATTTAAATAAAACATTCTCATGTTAGTTTTAGGTAAAAAGATTTATATACTCTGTACACCTAAGACTATTTCCAAAGATGTATTGCTCTATCAATCATTGTAAACACTTTTAATCAATAAAGAAATTGTAATATATATGTTTCATTTATTTTAAGAGAATCATTTCCTGTAAATATTTTAATATTATAGAACAATTGGTGATATGAGCCGATTTTCATCAGCCAATCTTTGAAATAAATATTAATAGACTCTGCAGATTGTTCGAATGTTTTGTTGTTGGTTTATTTATAGTTTGTTATATACAGGTTGGACTTTAAGTGGGACTTTTTTGAAATAGTAAAATAGTCCTATTTGACCGGCAACTAATGTAGATTCATCCATTATCTATAACACATTTCATGTCTCTGTCAATAGAAGGTATTCAATCGTAAATTGTTATATTTTATAAATAATAATTAAACCGAGTGACACGTGACAGGCAGTGTTACCAGATTGAATATGTGGCTCAGTTCCATAAAGACTTAAGAGCACACAGAATGTTTTTGCACTTTATACGCTGGAGCAGGCGAGATATTACAATTTCTTTATTGAGTATAAGTTTTTACAATGATTGATAGAATAATACATCTTTGTAAATAGTCTTAGGTGTACAGAGTGTTTACATCTTTCTACATATAACTAACATGAGAATGTTTCATTTAAATTATAAAAGGCATTTAATAATAGTTTGTCAGTATGAAGTAGTTAACCCACATAATATTTTCAGGGACGGTCTGAAGACAAGGTGCATAAAAGCAGTGTTTGTGGTTTTCAGTTTCAGGTCATAAGGTTTAAGAGTGTGTGAGAATTATTGAGAGACACGTAAAGTGGATTAAAGTGTGAGTGAATAGTGGTTAGTTGTTATTATACCTGGGTCTACTTTGGTGGGTGTAATAGCGATCAAGTGAATGCAGCTGAAGTAGTCGCACAGCCCTTGGCAATGTAGGCTCGGACCATTGCGCTGCCAACCCTGGGGATTCCGCCCCCGGTGCCAACTGCCTCTCCGACGCCCCCGTCTCGCTCTGGCCGCGCCTACCACACAAGCATCATCAACGATTATTCACTTCTTATTATCATCTCCCCCATTATACAATCACTATTCATCTATGACAAACAGTAACCACATTTTTTATACACTTCTTCCACTGTGTCTTTATTTTTATTAAAATTAATAAACCGCATCCTGACGCTCTGCTTCTTTCATTTATTATTATTATATATATATCGTGACGCCTTCCCTATTGACGGGAGTCCCTTTATAAGGGGTTGGCCAGGCCACCTTGGCCTTTACGGGAGAATATAGTAGAGATGGTTTCCCAGGCCACCACACAGCAATGAGTACTTAAGATCTAGTTTGCTAAGCTAGATCTACCAAGTGACTCCGGTGCCGTGAATCGAACCCGGGAGTCTTCACTCACGAATCCGTTACACTAACCACTGGGCCACAAGGCGGCTCATTTATTATTATTTATTTATTTAAACCTTAATCAGTTATTGTAGTAAACGCCTCGATATATACATGTATATTTAGAGGCCAGTTATCAATCCTAGATATACTTAATCGCATCAGTTTGTTTGTTCCCGAGAATTATACGCGCTGTCGCTCTCACTCCTTGTTTGCAACCCCTAGGACCCACACTAACATACTGCGTCACTCCCCATTAACCAGATCCATAGTTCTTTTGAATGAATGGAATGCCAGTGTGGTGGAAAATGACATATTTGTTATGCCCTACTGTGCATTCGTGAGAAGTATGAAGGAATTCCTTAACTTTAAGTATTCTTGATGTTCTTTACTTGATATTTTTTATATCAAGTAAAGAATATGTTGTATTTCTTATATATTTATGTTTCTTTTATCTTTCCTGTTTATATCCTTACTTCTATAATTCTGACAAATGTCCATCATTGCCGAACCGCCTTAGGTTTTTCCTGTAATGGCAAGGTGATGATGGTTCATGCTTTCCTTTTATGTTAATTATATATATATATATTAGATAAATAAATAAATGTCTTTTATTCAACTTAAAAAAAATATAAGGAATGGTAAATTTATTATATACATTTTAACATTATGTTAAAGTGTATTAAGACAGTCCTGTCTGAGATGATTGGTGTATAGAGGTTAATTCATTTTTTCAGAATTATTTCGCTTTAATATAATGTTAGAATGTGTAAAAACTCTGATTGGTTCAACTGATTTCACAAAAATATTATATGAATTAAATTATTATGTGGATATACACTTACTATATCGAATTACCATGAATATTATTATGTGGCGTAGTATTGTCGTAGCCAAAAATAAAAAGAAATAATATTTTCGTTACGTTATAAAATCATCAACACCTTCATAATATATTTAACTGTAATTCTAATTCATGTGAAACAGCCAATAAGGTGTACATATACTCATTAAGTATGTGAAATATTAAAAACTGCATTATTAAAACATAATAAATGTACGGAATATTGAGTAGTACATGAATTGCAACACACTTCACGTGTATGTAAGGAATAAATTTATGAAAGGGTTGGAAAATCCACAGCTCATTGTATGAGAAAAGCCGGCAAATTAACAATTTAATAGTTGAAAAGCTCCACATCTGTTCAAGGCACCACAAATAACTACATTTCAAATACTATAAAGCACTCTAAGGTCAACACGTCTAATTTTTACTTGAAATACACCACCAACGAAGCACTATACATTTTACTGCCTGCTTCCTAACATTTTTTAAAGAAATTGTGATATAGACATATTTTTATAGTGATAATACGATACCACCGATATATTAGCAGGATTTTTAAATATCAAGATGACCAAGCAGATGAGTTTTTTTTAATTATATATTTCGATTGTATCATATTAGTGGAATATTTGGTACGAATAAGTAAAATAATAATGTCATTTTGATCAAAACTAATTATAAAGCACTGCATACATTATTCACATAATAATTGTTTGCGTATTTACATTTAGACAAATTATCATTTCTATTTCACGCACGTGAGCTCTAATGTATATGAAATTTATAATAATTCAATTTAAATTCCATTTTCCGAACGACGATCGGGTGACATTTAATAAATATAAAAGCCAAATTTTCTCTATATTTACTCAACACACCTGCTGTCAATCGATAAGGTTTGCAATTTTCATATTCTGTTGAAAATACATAATAAAATGAAGGAAATTATTACATATTATATTTAATTATTTCCTATGAAGTGTGAATGCGATTCAGAAATTCAAGGCACTTTAGTAAATACGACTCCGGATAACAATTTTAGACACACATTAATATTAAATGTCTAGAAGTTTATTTATTCCTCACTACATTAAGGATTATTACTTAAAAAATATAATTAAATTATTGAAAATCCTTTGATAAAAAGCAGCCGCTGCTTCACAATAGGAACTGATTGATTAAAACGCCTTCCAAAGTTAATTAATCACTGGAATATACATTTTTGTACTTCAATACTTATATGATAATATTTTTACCATGCGGTCACCCATTTAAAACTATCTATGCATAATATTGCTTAACTTATTTTAATCGAAACCTATGCATTGAGCATCCGTTGGTAAAAATACTCTCAATCAATCTTTACTCGTACATTTATTTTTATCTGACTTGAGATCTGTTAATGGATTTGACATTTTATCCGATTATTATTCTGCGTTTCTGTAGTGTTTTTCGTGAATTTTCCCATAGATAATGGTTATATATTTATATTTAAGTACAAACATGATCAATATAAAGAACGAGGGGTATGTTCCCAATATGTTTAATATCCTAATAATTGTATTTACTCTTTATTTATTATATTTGTAGTATAGCGCAAAATTCAAGGTTTAGAAATGCAGAATCCTATACAGAAAAATACTTAATAAATTGTTCAAATGTGAATAAAAATAAATTAGCATAGAGATATATTCCGTTATAGGTGATGATAATATTATTTATTATTCATCCTGTTATCATTCATAACAATATCGTATAAATTGATCAAACAAATCTGTTGAATAAATACAGAGACTACGTCATTTAGGACAAATGTTATCCACTGATTTGTTTCTCTAACCTAATCGATATTCTAATAGAAATATTTAATATTGTGTACGAGAAAGCTTAATACTGTTTGAATGAATTTGACATTTTATGTGTAAGCAGATACTTATTAAGGGATGAAGCTTCTCCTCTCTCTTTGAGTGGATATTTTTAAGCATATTACATCTAAAATGAGGGCGATTCAATTAAATTAATTTAAAAGTAAGCAGAACGTGTGAATCTTTAGCTGTTTAGTCTTCTCTAATCATCATCATTGTGAGGTAAGAAGGAATTAAATAATTGAATTAATCAAACCTTATCAACATTTTGAGGGAAGCCTTCAGAATATTGCATTATCGGGATTTTAGATCATATATTTGTATTTATAAAGACGCATATAGTAATATAAATTTAATATTAGTTATATATTAGTTTAAAAAAATGTTAAAATTTAGGGTTCTTAAACAAAAACAAAAATTCTCTATTAGTTTTTTTGTTTATAAAAATTAATATTAATATAAATAAATGAGTTTCTTATTTCAGGAAGAACATAATTTAAGGCCTCAGAAATAAAAGCTCTCATAATCAAATTGAGTAAAAGCAGAAAAATGTATATACATCTTTTTTGGAATCATAATTTTATAACATCAAAAGGAAAAAGAGGAAAATTAGATTTTTTTACAATATTTTGATAATCAATTAATTTAACTTTAAGAGAATCCGTTACAATCAATGATTTTAAAAAAAAAAAAAATATTATACTAGATTTGTGAGCGTTTGATTTTGACCTCGCATTTCTCAATATAATATTAATTAATTCAACCATGGAAATTATTAAAACTTAATAAAAAACTTAACCAAACCAAAATCGTACATTTACAAATAAAATTTACCGCAATTCCAAAATTATAACCCACATTGATGAAGTCAGTTCACATTAAATCTGACCAATGTCCATTATGATAAATAATTCCCAAGCAATTCCGATTCGACATCTTCTCACCAAAACTAGTCGTTTATATTTAATATTAAATTTTCCATGAATGTTAAAAAATCCCACAGTGAACTAACGACTTAGAAAGAATTCATTATAAATTCGCAACGCTGAAATTAATATAGACTTTAAGCCAATTAAAACGATTCTTTGTCTCAATGATAAAATAATGTATAACCTTATGAAGACTGTGTGTTATTTGTCTCACATTTACCCTTTGAAAATTAATTAAATTTCACTAATACACTTTTGCCTACGTATTAAATGATTAACTAAACATTGATTTATGTGTCGCTAATCCTAATTAAAAAGCCTTCGGATAGAGAATCAATTATTTCAATGCAATTAGAATTATTTTCAATATTACGATTGAGGCTTAGAATTTATATTTTTATTATAAAACCATTTTTTTCTAACATCCCCATATAATCGATATATCCGCAAAATTCAGTGAAACCTCTCATATTCTCTCATAACGAGGGATATTTCATACAACAATACAGAAAAAGGTTTAATAATGTCCTCCAAGACTTTAACAGTATAAAATTAAATATTCACATAGATAATGATTGTAAATAATATAAACATAAATGGAATCATAATTTTATCTATTTCCGGATTTTTTATATAATATTTTACAAGCTCATCTCCAACTGTCAAAGGGTATGGAATAAAATACATAAATCCTTAAGTCACCTGGTCTCTCGAGGATAATAAATTGTAAAGAATGACTTGTTAGTAAATATATTTTACACAAATCATAAGAACCCTGTCTAGATTCAAAGGAACTTGAACCAACAACAGGTGTTTTGAGTAAAAGCATAAACTTTTTTATCATCCAAACTTCAACGAATACATCACAAAATTTTGTGACGGTGGTAATGTTTCTGCAAAAATGTTGGTGTTTTTTTATGTATTCTTTGAAATATTTAATAATTATATATGCAATACCATTCTAACGAACTATTTGTTTATAATTTCATGCATAAATTTAAATAATTGTTTTATTAAGTGCATATTTCACTACTAAACATACTCTAGCCATTATCAGGTAAATAATACATATTATATATAAAAATTAGATCTAGTTTGGCCGATTATTTTAATGGACTTTGGTTCATTTTATAGTATGCACTTAATAATAAAAATATTAGCTATCAACGAAATTCGTAAAAAAAACAATGGAATAGTCGTAATATGCACTAAACATTACATTAAAATAATGAATTGAATAGCAAAAAATGGACTTTTCATATAAAATTAAGTATTGGGTAAAGTAAGTCATATTTTTCCACGCTTTATTTGTGAGTATAGTATTTTTTATCTTTAGTACTCAACAATTTATTTTTCTCATGATCTTTTTTAATTGTTTCGTTGGTTTTTTGCTTGGTTATTAAATGTCATATTGTTTATATAAATATAATCCATCGATGCCTATTTCATAACAGTATTAAAATTAAATATTTAAATTAATTATATAACAAGTCCTCCTTTGAAATTCTCAAGTGCACATTTGATATGAAATAAACTAGTATCATTAAAGTAAAGTATCATTTACATAGTCCTGAAATAGATATGCGGTGGGTAAAGTAGAGTAGCGATGAAATATGAAAATAGCACTTTGACAGGCTGTTTAAGGTTTCGTTTACCTTAAATTTGTCTCTTCTCGAATGTTTTACAAAAATGTAACATGAAAATCCAATAAAAACGAGACGCGAATAAATAACACTTATTACATTTGAAAACGACACATTTCATATGATAAACATTCCATCTGCACAAGTATGATTTATACGAAATTAAATACTAAAATTAGGCTCTTCGTATCAACCTTTGAAGAGTTTTGTAATATAGAACCAGAAATCAATGGCTCATAAAACAATATTGACATTTCGCAAAGAAGAATTGCGGTTTTCGCATATTAAACGTTGGATTGTCTGATTTCATTACGTTTTTCGAGTGTTGAATGAAACGCGTTATTTCAGCTGGAAGTCAATTTGACATTTCATCATCACATTTCTATGAAACAAATAACTCCCCATACATTAAGAATTCATTGATTGAAAAATTCATTCTTATATTTATAAAATAATTTAAAAGCAAAATATACGTAGATGGTTTAATGAAATGCTCGTTGAAGCGCTAAATTATTCCTTTTCGTTTGATTTGCACCGATCTGGGAGTATTTTAAAGTTAATCAAACATTTCATAATTATGAATAAATGTGTACTTAGAGACGATTAGAATGATATTTATAAAAACCTCATTAAATTTCTGTCATATTCGCTTCGAGACATCAATCTTGAGAGTAAACATTTTTTTTGTGGGGAAAGCGTACACATTAGTTATTTAATATTTCTGTAGAACAACGCATATTTTAAGAAAATTAAGATTTGAGATTAGACATTTGCTAAAAGACGTGCTATAAATGACAATAACCAGCAGCACATGCACGACAATTAAATATGACATGTGAAAAGGTTCGCCTTGAGAACAACTTTCTGAATATTTTTCAATCTTATTATGTTGTTAAACAATTTTTTAATCTGAGCATGAATTATATGGATTTTTATTTCACATTCGCCCTATTTCATTTTAAATTAAACATTTTTCATATGAAATTCGCCCTTTAAACAAATATATATTGAATAGAATATTGTTACCATTGTTTGATATAAATTTTACAAAGGTAAGGTTGAATTTGAAGTAAAATTCTGTATTACGAATTGGTCAAGATGTGACCATCTATAATTTAGTTATTAAAAACATTAAAGCATCTCAATTACCGAAGTATTTATAATAAGGTGATTAGATGTCTCTTTTAAATCTTCAAGACCGGGCCAAATAAAGCGTGAAAATCGTTCGTGGCGAACTATCAACGGGTAGAAATGTATGAAAATCAAATTCCTATCAAAAATCTATCAAATTGTCTTTAAAGTCTAAGTCTGGAGTGTAAAACCTTTAATAGTACGTCAATAAATTGAAGTGTTCAATAATTCAATTTTTTTCTGGGATCCAAGTTAACATCAAAAATATTTAATCTATAGCCGTTACCGCCGAAAGGAATGCCAGACAATTGGATATATAAATATCAAGATGGGGGACCAAGCAGAAGAGTCTGAGTGATTCAATCACGGCCGTATTCAATATATACAAATAGAGCTGGTTGACTAGAACTTATTAGTATTGGTGTACACTAATCATTACACTATTATATTAAATACGGGCGTTAGTGTTGTCTTTGTCAAACTCAACTGCTTAGGTCCGCCATCTTGATATTTATCATCCACTTATCCAGCCTTCTAATATCGACGGTGTCGCTATAGTCCGTTACTTTTAAGCCGACCGCTACGCCTTTGCTACGACGAGCTACGACTGTGTTTACTTTAACATGGTTTATCTCAATGTGAATAGAGTATAAAATTTATTTTCCACGCGTGTTGAGATTTGCTGACGAGACATGAAAAAACAGCATCAAAATTATCATATAGACGAGATCATTAGTCCCCGTGATAATTCTTCGTCTCCAATGTAATAATTCACACCTTTCACTCAAAACGCAATTAGCTAACTCTTCTCAACAACACTTTGAATAATATTCTCAGAAGACAGGTGGCGTAGTAATATGCAGCATCAGAATTTCTTAATTATTAATAAAATAATATATGAATAGCGCTGCATGTTGTTTGATATCAGCTTACTCGGCCAACTGATACTTGTAGTAATATGTGTAATAAATGAACTCACCTAGGCCTTGCCACCTGTGCATAGTAGCGCTCCAGTTGCTTCAGTATCTTCACAGCATCATCATAGTCCATGTCATCCGACTCCGCTGAAGATAAGCTCACCGATATTACCATCAGGCAAATGCCGAGCAGTATGACGATACCATACCTTGAGAACATCTTCAATTAAGGCCTGAAATCAGGAACAAAATAACCATTCAATAGCACTGACCTAAACCTTACAAAACTCATATCAATAAAATTCCAATCGTCCAAAACAAGTGTCTTAAGATGACCTTAGATCTTGAACCTGGCACATTTTCAGTCAACGAAGACATTAAGTTAAAAATGATCAAAGCAAATTTGAATCTAGTGAATTATTTAAATTTTATAATGATATAAATTTTGGGGATATTACATATAATACTGACAGAACAATCCAAAATTATTAATAAAATTAATATCTTGCAAATTCGCCCATTATATTAACATTATAATTAATGTGTCAATATGCAAGAATTTAAATATAATGATACAATTTGCCAATTAAATAAAAATATATCCCGCGCAGTGTCCCAAGGCATACAATTTTTAAGGATTATTTAAATTCAGTGTATCAAAAGTATTCATTAAAATTATACTTAATTAAAATACATTAGTATAATGTCATGTTTATACTAGAGAATCTTCACAAATCCATATCAATAAAATTCAAATACTCCCCATTAGGTTACATGTAATATGCTTACCCTTCCCTTATAATATTAAAATTTCAATTAAAAACAAATTGTATATTTAAAAAAAAACATTTTATTGTGTCTATTTTGAGCTCAGGAATTATATGACGATCGGCTAATGTACCGCTTTTAGATTAACGCGAAAACTTCTTGTCGGGCTATAAAAAAAGGGAAGAAACCCTCCGATGCTTAAAGGAGATAAAGCACGGATATTTCACAATATCATTAAATCTCCAATCACATTTATATTATTATAGTATCTATTTATAAAAAAAATACACAAATTAACGTCAATTCAAAAATAGATTTATATATTGATTCTGTAGCCAATGTACTTATACTTTATTAACAAACTTCTGTTCCATTTCACACAACTAATAATTGATATGATAAATTACTTCTACGCTTTTAAGTTTTATTTATGTTCAATTGAAAAGTGACGGTGAAGGATTTTCTTATCAATGGTTCGATTGGTTTTGTTTTTACATGTTTAATTTACCGAAATTTTCCCCCATGAACATTTCATTGATTTACAATTTAAGAGCAATTTTCAAGACTCTTCAAGATTTTTTTAAACTTGTTCATGTCTATGTACGGTTATTTATATAAAAAAAGTGTATAACAGAGACAATCCACACGACTATACTACTGCGTACTTCATAGAAACAAACTCGATTCCAAAAGCACGAAAGTTTTTTTTTAAATAATATATATATATATATATATATATATATATATATATATATATATATATATATATATATATATATATATATATATATATATATATATATATATATATATATATATATATATAATCAATATAATTATTATTGTTCATAATTAATACGAATTATTACACTTTTTAAATGGTATAATTTTTTCATTTTTATTTAACCTGAGAGATAATATTAAAGTAATGGCAAAATAAGAATAAAACCCCATTTACAAATATATATATATATATATATATATATATATATATATATATATATATTATTCTCTGTCTCTCTATTAATTATTGTATTTCCTTAAACAAATTAAAGATATGGTCTTGTATAATGCGAAAAGGGCAATAATATATTTTTTTAAATCAATAACCACTTTCAAGAAGTCGGTTATTTATTTTTGTTAGTTATAATATAATTAAATGATGTATTTAATTATATAAATTATTATTTTACATAATAGATTCATCTGCATGGTTTTATTTATATTGTATATTAAAATACAAAATATTTACATTAAAAATAGGTACGTTGATACCCCTTTCCCCAAATATATAACCTCATTAACATATGAATATTTGGTTAATTATATAACTTCCTCGGCAATAATTATATATTAATATAAATCAGGAAGGAAGGGCACGTGGCTATTTGCGGATTCAATCACAGCATAAGGATTATTTGTAATCATAATGATAATAATAATGTGAATTGTCATGTTGTGGTGTTAGGATGGATCAATGGTGATTTGGTCGGCTTTGTCTTTTGGACAGAAATGGAAGGTTTCATTATTTGCAGTAATAAGAGATACAACCTTTTCACTATGTACTGTATCACATGCCAAATAAACATAACAATAAAAGGGGTAAACACCCATCACGATCACAAACCACTCGCACTGTCCTCGTAAATCTACTAAAATACCACTAAATATATACTAACTAATTATTTTTTTAAAAAAGATGCGGGATCATTCGGTAGAATTTCATCGTTAATAATTATTATTTTTAAAAGATCACCCTGTTTAACAAAATTGACATATTGTTGTCTTTCTTTGCAGAATACGTAAAAAATATCTAGTATAAAATTGATTTTTTTGAGGTTTTTATTTAAAAAATAACATAATCTCCATTCACCCATTTGAACATTATAAATAAATGTATTTTTTTATAGTTCCATAAAATAAATCTCATATAAATATACAAGTAAATAAAAATTTAAATGTAGTTTTATGTTAGGTTTTTTCTCTCCTGTATAATTTTACCAAATAGTGTAATAATTAAACAGATTGGTATGACAGAGGCAATGCTAATTGTCTCACTCAGACTCGTCTGCTTGGTCCGCCATCTTGATATCTATACATCCAGTTGTATGGACTTTTAATATATCGGTGGTATCGCTTACGCAATCTACAAACGTTCCTGATTTGTCACATCCTTAAAATATTTTTAATAAAATAATAAAAACAAAGTATAAACTCCCAGATCATAATATTTTTTAAGCGAATTAATATAATCTGTTTTTTATTATTATAATAAATTAACTATGTATAATTATTTTTCATATTATAAAATAAAGAGATGTTATACCGATACCACCGATATATTAACAGCCATACAATTGGATATTTAAAAATCAAGTTTGCCGACGAAGAAGATATTGAATTATCTCACTCAAACTCGTCTACATGGTCCGCCATCTTGACATTTATACATCAAAGTTGTATGGCTCGCAAATATATCGGTGGTATCGGTTGTACTAATTATAATCGTGCTTTTTATAAACACCTTCGCAATAATCGATATTACTCGTTATAGGTGCCTATATTTAATGATAATAATACTAAAATTATTTCAAAATATTTAATAATGCATAATAAATGTTCTGTTCTATGTTAAGTTCTAAAAAAAAGTATTTATTGAGAGACTCGTTTTATGAAATATTCAATCTACTTCTAATTGAAAAAATAAACAACTCAAAAACTAAAATGAAATTTAAACTCAAAATATAACCATCCTATTAAAAAACCAAGCAGAACATATAAAAATATTGAAAATTTCAATTAAAATTACCCTATATTTAATATTTGATTTAATACTTTATTACAAAATATAATAACCAAAATATCCATGATGTATGCACTCTATAGATAACCATGGATATGTCTTGTATATTAATAGTTTATTTTTTTAAATGAGAACCCTCTGAAATTAAAAACCTCACGAATCCTTCAACAAGGCAAAGATTTTGTACATAAATAATGTGTAAGTTATGTTTTAAAGTGTGAAAGTGACGGCGGCCATTTGTACGTGAAGTATGCACGAGCGAATTCATATATTAAGCAAAAGGGACACACAATCCCATACAACTTTATAAACAATCAACAAACAAATTTATAATAAACACCTCATAATAGTCACATCGAAAATTCTTAAAATAACATCGTTTTTATGATTGAAAGTGCGACTTATTTTTGCCCGCGGCGTCAACGTGTCAAGAACATTGAATGTAATTATTAGGTTTAAAACGAAGCTTTAATTAATCTCGACCAAAATATCGATCTAAATTTATTTTCGATTGAGAAATATTATCAAGTCTACAATCAAGCTTGGTCTATATTAAAATTAAAACAGGAGACCCTTTACTTCAGTTTACTAAATAAAGAAAGGATATTACTAAATAATGCACGGTACAATTTTTAATGAATTTTTTGATGATTTTTATAAGATCTTAAATATATCATTTTAAATTTAAGTAGTTACATTTTTAACGTTATATTTATTGAATTTAATTATAATATTCAACCCATGTTTATAAAGTAAATATGAATAGTTTTTGACTTAAGTGAAAATAAAATACAAAATTCTCTATGAGCTTTTTAAAAGTGTTAATATGATCAATTCTATCTATAAATTTTTGGTATTTTATTTCTCCTAGTTATTTTCATTTATTTCATACCCTACATTTTTTATGAAGAAATTCTCTATAAATAAAAATTATCGATATGGGAAAATATACAAGGCTTAAAAAATATATAAAAATACCTACAAATTGTTGACTGACCGCGATAAGCAAATAAAATATTAGAGCCCATATCGCTTTTCATACAAAAATTGTATCCAAAAAAACTTTTAATGGAGATAAGTGAGAGTATTTAATTATATTTATCATTTTATTCTCCTAGTGCATTTTACAAATATATATAAAGTGTGACATTACATAAATCTAGAGGAAATCGAGTCGGACTTAAAGTCGGAAATGTTTGCATTTAACTGTTTGTTTTACCTGGGATTTAAGTCAACATCTCATTTGCTTTTACAATTAACACAACTACACTTTACACGGATAAATGGGGATGGGTGACCGTCAAATAAATATTATAATGTATTCTTACATCAATTATTTCATAAGTAAAGCAAAAGAAGCCATTTCTGGAAAATGTTCCTTTGTGCCAAATTATCACGTTTTTCTTTACAAATAATATTGCATCATTGTTTTCCATCAACACTGTATGCATTTTAATATTTATTTCATCTTTGAAAAACCTTTCTTTTGTTATTTGTTCGCCCTTTGAATTTTTCTACAAATGTGATCTTAAAAAGTATTAATTAAAAAAATGGACGTAACCACAGATGACCGCAAGCAAGGTTTAATTTTCCCATACATTCTATTGAAAATCATATCAAAAACCATACTTAATAATGCAATACTTGTTTACCTCAATCCAAACCCATTGAAATATAATAACATTGAGGGTGAGTTTCTGTCAAACGAATCAAAGCTTAGCCCCTTCAAAATATAATATATTGGCTGGAATTGGCTTGGCATGATAAATAAATAAATATCAGACAGCAATAATATCAGTCAAATAGGCAATCTATTACATAATTAAACTAACAGCCTCACTCTTGGTTAAATTTGAAATTCTACATATTCACCGCAAATCTCGAGGTGGGAATATAATTAAGATTTCACATTAGAAATTGCGCAGTGTCGAAATAAAATTTTACATTATGTATTGTGTCAATATCGATATTAAAAATCAAGTATCCAGTACAGTAATCCGTTATAAAGTTAACCGATTCTGTTTGCCTTTGCACTTAATGTCGGACAACGTCTACACAATGGCGAAATTAAAAATTAATTAAAAGCCACCAACAACCCACCTGTAATACCAATAAATTTACAATATTATTATCTAGACTTAATCCAGACAATTTCACATTAACTCAATTGCAAATACGTAAATTCTCTCTTATGTATTAAGGAAAATTAATCTGTGTCAATCACAAAACTCGGCCTTCTTGGTTGATTGTTATTTTTTAATTCGTCCTGTGGAATCAAAGACGAGGGTCACTTTGTAATTGACGTTACATAAAAACAGAATCAGATCGAATATTTTGCTCATTCATTTAATATAAATAGTCGATTTTGAATAAAATGATACAAATAGACACTCTGATTTTAAAATATGATACTATTTAATAGAAAACGGCCTTTCGTTTTGTAATATTTAATACTGTAGGCTTTATTTATTCCTACAATTTGCTTCGTGACTACATCCATTTTCACGAGTTTATAGGAAAATTAGTCAGATTAACACACTATGAGACAAAAAAAAGATTTTTAGTAAATTAAATAATTAAACCAAATTAATTGGTATCCAGTGAATTGCATAAATAACCAATATTTGCACAACGATAAATCAAAAGGTTAAAAAGTTACTTGATAAACATGGAGTTCCACCAAGAATTAAATTACTTTAATTGGAAATCTATAATTTTATATTACTTCAAAATATTTAACAGCTTTAACACTTTATTGAGATTGGCTAATTTTTTTAAATTATATATTATTTTAAAGGATAGTTATTACTACAGCTACACAAAGTCTTAGGGTGGCGCTCTTGAATAATCGGTTTACCATTTATTTTTTTTAACAACGATAAACCATTTTTCTTGACCTTTTAGACTCAAAAATATTTTGACCGAAAATATCCAGCCTACATTTAAATCCCACATGCAATAATGTTATTCATTACAAACCACAAGTCTGAATCATCCAAAAGTGTGATGTTGCCTTCATAACCAATTTTTTTATATAAAAATAAATACTTACACAACACACCGAATTTCTTTTTAATTATTTCTTCCATGACAAACAATCGTCGCGTAACATATATGAAATATATTTTTAATACGGTCTTATTCAAATCAAAAGTTCGCGGTTGCATCATTTCAGCACTTGTAAACAGAATCACTGGAAGCGGGTTGTATATATTTTTTTTTACTTTAATTTTCTCTCAGAAAAATAGCTTATGAAAAAAGTTCTTCGTGGTTTCTAGATTGCAATTCTGGGATTTGAAAGTGCACTTTACTAATACAAAGTTTAATAATTGTACAGATTTGCAGATTGCCACAGTGTCACATATTAAAGCCATCTAATAATCTATTTACAATAAAATAAACCGTTTAAAAGCATAAAGCATTAAAACAATTCATCTTAATTTGAAAATCCGTAGAACTCATTACATATTATAAATATTTAAAAGCAGGAGAAATTGTAAAGTTAATAAAAAGGTTTTTGCTGTCGTTGAAAATCCTATAACATCCCCACATTAATTTTGATAATTTAAGTTGAACTCCTCTTTATTTAATCAATCAATTAAACATTTTTATCTAATGTTCAATAATCGTTAGTAAATGCTATATAATTTTAACTTTAACAATTAGTGAATTAAATAATTATTAATATGTAAGAAAAACCAATTTATTCTATAAAACTATTATAATACTTTCTACACTTTGTTTCTTTAGTTTGTATGCGCAGAACCAATCTTATATACCGCAAATAGCTGTGATTGACAATACCATAACACGATAATAATATTTTATAGTGACCAATCATAGCCATTAAGAAGTTGATTTTATCTTTGGACGTCTAATATAAAAAACGAACAAAAAAAACTTATTATTGAGTTGGGTTAGGTTAGGTTTTTTAATACACAATGTAATAAAATTTTGAACAGTAATATTTTTATATTAAGGACAGAAGTTTGTGTAGGTACTATAAAATAAAAAAATAACGATACTCAATGCATCATTGATGAAATAAGAAGGTAATTAAAAATATGAAATTATATTCCTCGATACAAGCACCTTTCCACATTTTGCAAAAAAAAATGTTTACTTTGTATTTACAGTTTCGCAATACTTAATTCTAGAAGTACAGTGTAGCAAAAGCTCAGTTTACGATGCGATACAATATAAACAAACCATAATAATGTCAATATTGTGCTTCTCGTCGATAAAAATTCATATATTAATTATTAACAACCCTGTGATTGGTCGATGACATTCACCAATGATGCACCCTGACTTAACTATAAATAAATAACCTCGAATTGGAATGAATCGAAGTAATTAGCTGCGTTAGTCTAGACTAATAATTAATCATTCCTGAACAAAAGTAGCTGAAAATCATTTAAATAAATAAACAGCGTGTGTGGAAATCACATTTGCATTAAAATCTATTTTAACTGTGTTTATTTTCGACCCGTCCACAAATACACTTATTGCATTTAAACGTTTGAGAAACTAGCCTTTTATTTTTTTTATCAAATTGATATAAACAGAATAGCGAAGTATCCTCATGATAACCGTTATAATTTTCAACACATTTATTATTTTTTTTACATTGAATAATTTCATGGATTACACAGGGTGAACTGATAATATTTTTGGGGGTGGTAATAATAAAAAAATATCAATAATTATTAATTCAAGACATATTTAACAGACACATATATATTTATTAATCGGATTATTTACTGATAATATTTTTAAATGTTTTTAAATATTTTTAGATAGCCCAAACTTTATTCCAAAACGACGAAAGATTTTTTTTATAATTTTAATTGATAAAATAAATATAAGTAAAAACA
Source organism: Agraylea sexmaculata (assembly GCA_022606485.1). Lineage (NCBI taxonomy): Eukaryota > Metazoa > Arthropoda > Insecta > Trichoptera > Hydroptilidae > Agraylea > Agraylea sexmaculata. The sequence continues at coordinate 112,569 of JAGTTH010003036.1, read as the reverse complement.
AGTTTTTATTGACTTATTTCACAAGTGGGTTTTTGTATTTTTTTCCCATAAATTATGTTATGACTTATTAATTATTTTAAATATCAATTGATTGTACTCCGTATTAAAATAAGTAAAAGACTAAGTCTATAAACTTAACACTGTAACAACTTATCATAATGTATCAAAACATTGTACGCAAATTATATTTAATAAAGAAATTGTATAATAAAAAAAAATCACTTATTTTTGTTTCATCCCTTTAAATATAAATAAAAAATATATAAATTAAATAATTTCACAGTTGGCGTCTCTTGTTATTGGCAGTCATATTTGTTTCGGAATTTGCGATAAATTTTATCCACTATAAATATTTTTACATACAACACATAATGTTACAAAATTCCAATTTTCTTGTATGAAATTTATTTATTTTTTACTAAAATATAAAATGGTACTAAATTTTCTGGATAGTTGTAAATTTAATAGTAATAACCCACTGCCATTTGAAATTTATATAAAATATGTCATCCGCTTATAGTAAACACAAACTATGCAACTATTTTATTATTTTAATTAAGGGAAGAGAATTATTCCATCCTTCCATTCATAATATTTGAATTTCATTTCAATATTATTAGATAAACATTATTTATATTCTATTATGCTGTCTGAAAACTATTAAAATCAATGAGGTAGTTTCGCCATTGTTATAAAAAAATATGGTTAGTTAAAAAAGAATAAAGAAACATGCTTTCATATGAAACAAAAGCCCGTCGGAAACAATAATATTATTAAACACCGGCAAAAACCTCATAAAATATTAATTATATTCTCGCGTTAAATAAAATACTAAAATTCTTTCGTGTGTAGTAATTCAAAATAATTTACAAACTTAAATCGGTTCTGTCCTCACCCATGACAACTTTTCGACCCTCGAAAAAATTAAATGAATAAATGAGCTTTCTACAAAACTCATTATATTATTTTTTTCCCACAGAAGAACTCCATTCCCATGGGTGACATTATTTACAATAAATTAAAATAAGTTTTTCAATCTGTACTTCGAAATATTTCACATAAATCACGACAGAAATTTCGGTTGGTATAATATACGATTAGATTTTTTTTCTTTCACATACTCACTTTAATTGAAATAAATTTACTTGCTTATAAATACAGTATTGAAGCATTCATTTTCCATTATTGAACATTAAAAATACGGTGAATTTATATGATTACCCAATCGATGTATTATTCTGTATCGATTTTATAATTTAAAAAATACCATATTTCATAAAATATTTATCGGTTTCCTTTAAAAAAATGTCGTATATTTTTTTTGTAAATAAAATGTTACACAATTATTTAACCAGTATACTTATTGCTTTATATTATTTGTATAATTTTTAGAAAATTCGTATTTATATATTTGTATGTATGCATGCTCAACGACAAAGTTTCATTATTTAAATTATCGTTTATATACTTTTTTTCCAAATAATACCAATTTAATAATTAGCACATACCTTAAGGCTTCGATTGTCTTTTTATATTTATGTAGGTGATGAGGGGAAGTTGCGAAGACTGTGGTGAAATAGTTAGTGGAACGGCTGTTTTATAGACGGTGGTGAACCTACCGCGCACCCATCCACGCGCAACCAGCGACCAACCACCAACGCCCACACACCTTCCTGAGCTCATATCAATTCATACTTAAGCAGATCAGCTCGCATGTCTTGATGATTGTTTGTTTTGAAATTTTAAATGACAAAATGCGACAAAACTTTCCGATTCATAGGTAACCATATTTGATAAAATCAACTAATTTATTAAAAGTCAAAAGTCTCGTTTTAACAACTTTTCAAAAATCGGCGATCATAAGAAATGCATCTTTTTAAAATCCCAATACAATAATTTTTTTTTTCATTGTATCATAAAATATTTTAAGGGTGTGTATTCTACTTATAAAATTAATAAAATACCACTCTGAAGAAATTAATATTTGACAAATAAACCGTCACAAATATACAACAAAATTTACTCTTATAATGAGGAAAATACACTCGTTAAAATAAATATATGTCTATTTAATCTAACTTGCTATAAATATCATACATTTTCCTAAAAAAAACGAACAATTTAAATCAATCAAAATATATTCTAATAAGTTAATATAAAGTTAAATTTAAAAAAGAAATATTAAAAAAATCGAACTTGCCATTGGTCAATTATTGACCAATCATGCGCCAAATAAATTAATCAAAATCGCATTTATTTTATAAAATTATACGTAAAAACTCCAATCGAATCGAATACAATCTAAAAAATTATAAAATAACAATTATTTCAACCATAATAATTGCAATTGGCAATAAATCTTTAATAACCATTGTGCATAATTATGCAATTAATATTTAGTATCCCAAAACACCCTAAGAATATAACAAATTATCCATTTGCATATAAACAAATGATTAATAAAATACACTACAATTTTGTTCCTGAATAATTATTATAATCTTTTTTGACATGGGTACGTTTAATAATACAACCTTAAATGCATTATATTATTTACCCATAAAACATTAAGTAATACGCCTCAATTTAATTTATTAGTTAATTATACTTGATTTCGGTCACTACAATATTATAAAGGCTTGGTAAATTATAATTAGTTAATTTTAAATCTATTTGCCCGTTTGTTAGCTTAATCAAGCCAACATTGTACTGTGGCTATATTAATTATTATCATACGGTCTAAGTGCTAATATAATGGATTACTAAACCAATAATAATTGTTTCATAATTAATTTAATGTTTCAGTCTATATTATGAAGGGTCGTGGATTCAAATCTCAGTATCCATTTGTATTTTATTTGAGCCAAATTAGTTCTATAAAATAGTGAATAACTTTGGTTTTTATTCATAATGTCATGTTATAAAAAATAATAATCTAAAATATCAGCACATTTCTACACACCGTAAAAAGTAGTGACTATATATATATATAAAAAATAATATTCAAAATTCCATATATAACGAATTCTAAATCTACTTTAAAACTTATAAAACTAACATAACATAGTCTTACGTATATTTTTATAAATCTTAAAAAAATATATAAAATATATTATTAACCTTATTTTAAATAATATTGAATCTAATAATTATAAAGGTTCATGTATTTTTATTTCGGATAAATACGGAATTTAACTATAAACTATTTTTTTATGAAAATTAAGGATAAAAAAAATTATAAAATATTTTTGCGATACTCTACCTCCCCTTAAAATATTTTCATTGATTTAGTAGACCACCCTGTATAATAAATATTAAGCAAAAAATTGAATATTAAATTTAATACATATATAGATTTTTTCCGAGAAAAATTTACAAAAATACCTATATTTTATGAGGATATAATTTAATCTCAATTAAATAAGCATGTAATTTTTATAAATGAAATAATTTGTTGAAAATATTGTTAGCTTTCAATTGCAATTGAATTTCTAGTTTCTACTGTAACATTAATAAGCAGACGTGTTCTTCCCGATCAATAATATTATTTATGGAACAGGTGTTGATATTTCCAGAATACTATTAGTTATTTTTTTACGTTTATTAATATTATATATATTGCTCTTGTTTTTGCAAAAATTCTTCCATTATTTTTATCTCCGGCGGACTGTAACTCCGGTACTGATTATAAAGCAAACATCGTGAAAAAAATTCTTTGTTCAATCAAATATCGACTACGAGACTAAATTTTCAGTACTTCGATGCGATTGAAAAACTATAATTATTATTGTGTGAATATCAATCAAGTAATGCGTCGAGAGTTTTCGTCTTTTTTTTCGTCTTTTTAATAAGACAAAGGGAAGCTTTTTAATCGCCCAAAATAACACCTTTGTCCTTTATAATGTGAGGACCGAACGAGAATTCTGTAATTATTACTTTTTTATTTTTTACCCAACTCCATACAAATTGAATTAATTAAATAAATAAACGAACTGCTTTGATATTTAATTAAATTAATATCAAATATGTTTTAATTTTTCATATTTCAGGATTTAAATTGAACATGTGAGTGGCAGATAAACAAACCATCATTACACTTAAATAATAATTCCATATAATAAATCAATTTCTTCTAAAACGATTACAAATGAAAGCCTTCATTTTACTTTATAAGTGTAATACATTAAACATATTATTTAAGAATTTTTACGAGCCACCACTGGTATCTTCTATGTTTTTCACATGATTTATATATATACTTCACCTAAATCTAAACCAGTTTTTAATTAAAAAAATATCGTAGATTTATGATTTCCTTCAGTTACAATACATAATATAAAAATATTGCATCGTACTCATAGAAATAGAAGAAGAATAATATAAAATCGATAGGTTATTAACTCAAAAACGAATCTATAAATTGACAGTTTATAAGGATATTTTTCACTTGAAAATATTAGTGTTTCTTTATTGGAATATTTTAATGCAAATATATAAGTTTCATGAAGACATTCATTATTAATATGATACAATGTTTTTTATCATAATAAGACTTATAAAAAATATATCCCATGCTTTTTAACCTTTTACATTCTGAAATAGATACAAAAACGTTTTGGGTTAGCAATAGTTTTAATGATGAATTTGAATATTTAAAATTTACGCAAGACTAATAAAATAAATCGAACTAAGGAAACTTGATTTTATAACCTGATGAAATAAACCTGATTTTATAAATAAAACTACTCATGTGGTAATAATGCTTCTTTTATCTATTATCTAATCTAATTAATTCATATAGGACTCCATCGACCCCCTCTAAATATTACTAGTCATTTCAGGGAAATCCACTGATAAAATAAAATATTCCAGCTGAAATCTATAGACGTGACTAATAAGAGGATGTGGGATTGAATAAAAATGTATTTATCGGTCGTTCAGTTTATTTATTCGAATGTAACCCACGCTTATTACTGTTTTATCAATTCGAGTGTCGACACATTCATATTTACCTTACGATATTGATAATGCAGATAATGATAATTTATTAGAAAAGAAAATCTGTTTATGAATTGAAAATTTAACAAACTTCCGAAGAAAACTACCGAATACGTTAAAATTGTACGACCGCTTAAAAAGTGACTTTTTACAGCTTCAACTGAATTATGCGAAAAAGTCACTCTAAACTGTTCAAAAAACTCTACGTAAAACAAAACACAACTTTCCATTCAGTGGGTGAAAGTTGGAGAATTATTTCTACAGAACTTAATACCTATTTCTAAAGTCAGTGAACGCAACAGATTTCTGTGAATACAATTTATATATTACCAAAATAGTATGTTTTAGCTTAGAGACAGAATTAACGCTGTGGGTATTTTTATTTAAAAACACGGGCACGAGAAAACCATTAAGTTTTCATGCAATTTCATGATTTATTATTCTTCTAAAGTGATTTTCTAAAGATAAAACGACAACTAGTGTGACTTTTCTTGACAATGCCTGTGCTCGAGTTTGCGCTGACTGGTTTTATTTTAAAATGCTAATTTTAGTTATAAAACTTCAACCCTCACCATATACAATTAATAATTAAATACATAATATATTATCAAATAAATTCACTTCATCGCAGAATCCCGGGTTCAAATCCTATGTCCATCCAAAGCCCATTCATTCCCATTTTTAGCACTATGAGTAAAAGAATTAACACAAAATCCTAAATTATTATATTTTTAAATACAATTGACATTGTGCCAATTATTGAAAGCTTATAATAAAACAAAATCTAATACTGAATAATGTAATTATTAATTATTAAAAAATATTCAATTTTATTTTTGTTCTTCTTTTAATAAGCAGCATAATAAGATGTTTATTATTTAAAAACACCAAATTGAATAATTTAACTTGTAGACCTAAATTACCACACACAATATTATGTGCATATTTATTTAAAAAGTATCCCCGAAATTGATAATGGAAAAAATCACGATTTACTTATTTTTTCAAGTATACATACACTTTTATTGGTGGTACATATTTTGATAATGGCAACACTTTGAGTTTCAAACAATACCGTTGACAGTGACAGTTAAAGCACAAGAATGGAGCTGTGTTTGGATTTAGTTCAAGACAATAATTACAATGTGCAGCTCTTAGCCCCGCCTTCCTCTCTTAATATGCACATGCATAATGCTTGTCAACAAATTTTATTAGTACATGCCAAGGTATTTTTTTAGTTCTGCAATACTACTAATTTCATTAAAATATTATTTACAAAAAAAAGCCAGTTTCATGGTTTCAACGACATACATTCAAATAAAATGAAATTAATTTCACAACTTGTTGATTTACTTTATTCTTGTTTTTCAGAAAGAAATCTCTCACGTTGATTCAGAATGTAATACTCCTAAAAAACGTGACAACACTATTATATCTGGTAATATTTTATATTCATTATTATTCCATTCATATTTTGTGTCTACAATAATTTTTCAATCAATTGCAGAAGCTGATTTAACTGGTTCTCCGTTAAAGCTGGATCTGGCTTATGATATGCTTGAAGAAACTCTTTTGATGGATGTCACCCAAAATTGGTCGAAAGATGATTTCAATTTAGATCCCATCAGCATAAAAGAAGCTAGGTTAGTTGATTCATATTCTGTAAAAATAATCATAATTCCATTTATTTATTTATAGAAATCTTATAAATCGCTACAATGATAAAATAAGGTCTAAAGAATCCGAAGACAGAATTCCATTGTGGATTGTATGTGACGGTAGAGATAATAATCAGATAATTTTAATGGGAGCTCTATCATATAAAAACTATTTTGATAGAGCAATCATAAATTATATTGTAAGTTTAATAACTAAATCATCAACATCTTCTATTATTTTACTTATAATTTTTTATGTCTTTAGAAAACTGTCACCCCATCCCAATTATCTGTCGATGAGTTCAAGAAAATTCACACAACAACATATGGGTGGAATTATAAAACAGTATGCTTTTAATTAATTTATTTGAAAATTTTTTGCTAATTTTTTTTCATTTTTGTAGGAACCGAAATGCAAAATTACAGGAATTTACAAAATAGCTGGCCGAAGACCAAATAATTTAATTCATCCGGATGATGTATTCCAAAAAAATTATACCGGGATGACTCAACTGGAATGCAGTTGGACCAAACCAACACTTCAAATCCCATTCCATGAAGCTTCAATACAGCTGGTGATTTATTAACTGCAATCTTTGAATCGTCCTAAGAATATGTACAAATACCTTTTTAATTATAGATCCAAGAAGTCATAATTGGTCATGATCTTAACGGGTCTACTATATTATGGAAGTCAGTCTGTGCCCTTCAAGGTATTAATAATGCAATTATGAATCTCACCAGTACATTAATGCCGAGCAACTTGAGTGATATTACAATACGGTAATTATTTCACTGAATCTCTTGAATTTGATCTAACTAGATGTAAGATTGTAAAAATATTTTCCAGAGCTTTTGACGCTCCATGGTCGTATCCTTCTCAAGAAGATTTAGAATGTAAACTTAAAAATCTTTTAAAAGAAGTAGAAGAATACAGCGGCCTTCCAAGGGGGCCTAAAGGTGGTTATATCTGTATTTCCGACGATTCAACTTCTCTCCAACAAGTTTTCAATCAAATGTCGAAAACTGGTTCTTCCAATGATTTTACATACAAACTTTGGGACATTCTTAAAGGTATATAAAAATATATTTTGTCATACCATACTAAATCTATTTAGTAAATCACTAACCCAATTTTCCCAAAATTGTTATACTCAAAGTATATTTATTAACTTTATTGTAGATGCTGATAATGTGGAGAATCTTATCAATCTTCTATCATATGCACTTAAGGGAATATACTCGAAAAATTTGAGACCTTTTGTATGTACTATTTCAAAAATTACTTACTTATTCTGAATATATTTACTAATCTATTCTTATTTTAGATTGACCCGAGCAACACAACATTCTTTGCATCGTTGGTGAAAAAAATAGCTCGCGGTGTTTCAACCCAATCAATCAATTCCTTGAACACTCTTTACAGCAATCCAATAAGAGCTCTGAACATCGTAGGTCAATTAGGCATCAACAGGGCTGTTTGGGATTATACTAATATATTTTCCCTTTTGGATAATACGCTTGCATTTAACGACAGACTTAAATTGATCAATAAGTAAAAAATATCATTTTTTCTATATAATACATTAAATTAATGTGGATCTTAATTTCAGAGTGTCGGAATCGAGTGAAAAGATTATGAATGAAACATTACTCGATATGACAATCGGAAGTGGAAATATAAGTATTAATCCGTTTGATACGAAGCTCAATTTAATGGATAGCACTTTTATGCAAGACGTTGATTCACCTTCTTCGGAGAAAATGGTCGACTTCAACATGGACAATTTTGCCTCGCTTAAAAAGCACAATGTAAACACGCAGCCTGAAGGCAAACCGGAAGAAAAAGAAGTCCCATTATTCCCAGACGATATTGATATTGAATTGTCTTCCAAAGAATGGAAGCATAAACTGATGCGGTTCACTCAATTACAAACTTCTTTAGATCACGCTTACAAAACTCAACGTTCTCTCAATGTGGACTTTAGTAAGTATATATTGATTAAAATCTAATTCGTTTTTTGTATAATTAACTGATTGTATTACTTTTGTTGTAGATTCATTGAAACCGATTGTCTCTCAACTCATAGAACACTTCACTGCAGATAATTCCCCGATTAAGACAGTCGGCCAATTGAGATGTGAACCCATTCAATCTTTCACATTTCCAGTCCAATACAAAACGGTCAAAGATCACATCCAATTGTACGTTTTAAACATTTCTGACAAAATAAACACATTTTTAAATAACTTATTTTTTTTAGCAAAAATGCCAGCATCTATAAAATCACATTCACCTCGGAATCATATCGTGATGATAAAAATCTGATTGAGAATGAACCTTTTCAACGATTGATTTCAACATTTGTATGCAGTCAACAATCACTCTTTCCACCCTCCATTTTCATCCCAAAAGGTATGTAAAATATGTATTTTTGAAATTGTATTATATTCATCAGAAATGTATGTTTGTTTCAACAGATGTTCCAGAGAGTGATGAATCCATCTTCTATCATTGCACTCGATATTTGTACTTGAGCAATTACATTTAAATTTTTGTGCCAGTATTATATATTTTTTTATTAATAAATTTTTATTTAATTACCACTACTTATTAATTTAATTTATATCCCATCCTGTGACGACTCCCAATAATAATGGTAATTATATTTCGATGGTAAAGAGGCTATTTGAATGAAGCGCCATAAAGTTAATTTTACAGGAGGGATATTTATTATTTGAAACTTGTTATTACGAATATAATACAATCTTTAAAGATTGTTTTTTCCTCGTTGAGGAGGTGTGCTTATTTTTCTTTGCTTGAAACTAAATTTAAAAGTGTAAATCCATTAAGCCTTGGTTACCGCCAATTATTCTTTTCACTCGATTATGAACCAGTTGTAGTCATGTGAAAATTTAATTTGTCATTTACTAATTTTCAATTTTGAAAATGCGACAAAGACTATTTACAATATGGATCGTATTTATGCCGTATTGAATTTATTGAAACGTCATATTTTGTATAATGATACTGTAATATTAATTTCTAGACTATTTAAAATTAGACGGAACGATGAGATTTGTTCATTGTATAAGAGCGCAGACGTAATGCAGTTTATTAGGGCTTTAACATTAGGTTGGGCCGGACACGTGGAAAGAGCAGGAGGGATAGTATCGGAAATACTATCCAGCAAGCCTGTGGGTAAGAGAAGGCAGGGCAGACCTAGGCTAAGGTGGGCGGACGAGTTCTATAAGGTAGTTAGGAGTTTAGGTATTAATAACTGGAGGAACAACGGCCTCCAATAGAAATAAGTGGAAGATGCTGGCGCCGGAAGCCTTGGTTCATCACTGAACTGGAGATGTGATGATGAGTATGAATATAAATTTCTAGTGGGAGAATGAATGCCAATACAATTTATCTCAACTTAACAAGCCGAAGATATTAAAATATGAGTCATTAGTTATGAAAATCTCCAATTGTGTTATTAAATTATTGTCTGTTCCAATTTTGTAATGTATGAATCTTCCGAGAGTATGACTTGGTCATGATTCATCAATAATGTAAATTCATCATAGAGGAGTAAACTCCCGTTGAGTGGTCTAAAAGTGTGTTCATTGGCCGATGACTGTCCACCCACTACAAAATGAGAGACAGGAAGGGCACTCGGTGTCGCAACCCATACTGACCTCTACTCCACCAAACAATTAGTCTCTAATAACATTTGACTACTTGTATTTTGAAAATGTCTATATTATTAAGAACCTCAAGTATACCGGGTGGACTTTTAATCGGTGAGAATATTTTAATTAATTAATAAGCTATTGTGATACCATAATTCAACATAAAAATAGTCACCCAAACTGTATGACTAGTTTAATATATCTCTATATGCATAATTAGGATATTAAATAATTGTATTGTGATAATTATAATAATATCTTAACCCACTTTTGGTTCCCCGACATTGTATGTGTATTAAGTAGACAATTTGTGATCACCTTCTGTTACACATAATATGCAACGACACACTGTGTAATCCAATTAAAAGATCCTGTATAGTGTGTGGCCATTATTTGATTATATTTTCATTCTACACCTCAATATATTCATGAATATTGCTCTTATAAATTAGAGATCATCAATTAAAATGTTATTATACAGTTATTGGTGTCATTTGATTTCATTACTAAACTCATATAGCATATTGCTTGTAGTTAATTGATTTATCTATTATAATATTCTGAGACTACTCAATGTGTAGATTTGATTTATTATTTCAAGCAAAATACATTAGTTATGCTGCCAGATAATTCGCAATCCATTTTTATATATTATGCATTTCGATTCAAAATTATTTTTACCCTAATATGAATAAAAAGAGGTTATAGGTTTTTTTGGTTAAAGTTTAGAGGTTAGTTTTTCAAAAAATACGTATTTGTTATACACTTCTTTCTCATATAATTTTACTATATTTGATAATTCAGACAGTCAACTAATTTATCATACGTATTGTTTAAACTTTGATTTATGCAAAAACACGTATTAATAATCTTAAAAGCAGATTTTACTTTAAAACGTTACATAAATAATCTTGTAGTGTGAGAGCATTTAAGGTTAACAACCCCTTTTTAAAAGCGCCATTGCAGAAACTTCCTTTTAACATTTGTATGGCATCAGTAATAATTCTGTGAACAAGAAACATTCTGAGAACTTTATATGAAAACCATTTTTAACTTCTAAACAATGCACTTTTTATTTTATACATCATTAATCCCAATAAATCTGTTAATATTATTGTTGATACTGTGTCTTGTAATATTATATAAGGAGTGAATAAACCCTTTCTTTGACAAACTCTCCTAATTGGATTATTGTTTGTTTTTGCACACATGCATTTTATTATTATAAGTGTGGATCTTTTAAGCGACTGATTTTATATATAATTTATTGTTCACAAGTGTTCTTAAAATAGTTATGTTTTTGTTCATTTTCTCAATATATATTTGATTCTTTCTTCAAATCGATGGTGAATAAGAACAAAGAAGCAATAATAATATGAATATATCTACAAAGGCCCAGATTCTTATGCAGGACTATTATGTTCCCGTCAAAACATGGGGGATGTCCTATCCATGAACTCGAATGCCCTTTGCAGCCCCTGTCTCCTGTCCAGTGGCGTAGTGTGGTATTAAATTTATTTTTTAAATTATATTAATTAAGAAATGCCATACTAAAAGTTACAATAGGTATAGCTAATAAATATTAAAACTAATACAAGCAGACAAAATCAATCGATTATTATTATTTAAAGCTAGGGGCAAAAGACATTATAATGTTTTACCCCCAATATCAATTTATAAATTAATCAAATAACATATATTAAAACTCGTATACAGATATTGCCGCCGATAAGAATGCCACGCAACTGGATGATGGCGGACCAAGCAGACGAGTCTAAGTGTTGCCTTTGTCGAGCTCATCTGCTTGGTCCATCTTGATATTTATCGCACACTTATACGGCTTTCTAATATCAGTGGTATCGATACATAGTGGACTAACTGAAAATATTTTAGAAGGTGGTAGAGTACGTAATTATTATTATTTATTAAAGATATTTCGTAGTTTTGGAATGGAATTTAGGTTACAGTTAGGTTTTTAATGAACCCATGTCTGTTAAATATGTCATGAATTATGAACTATTTTTTTTTAATAAATACAAAATAAATAAATTATTTAAAAAAACAAAATGCACGGCTCTCAGATTAATATTAATATGTTTTGCAACTAAGAGTAAAATATATTTTATACAATTTGAAAAAAACGTAAATATATACATAAGTGATTCTTCTTAGGGTGAAAAGATTGTCTACGCTGCGTTTATTTATAGATTTAATCTAGATTAATATATTACAATTTCTTTATTTAAATTTACGTTGTTCATATAATACAAAACAACTTATGAATCAGACTTAGGCGTGCACAATACATAAATCTTTTTATCTATAACTAACATTAGATGTACTTAATATTAAATTATAAAAATTATGGGAAAAAAATAAAAAAAAACCCATTTACAGATATGAAGATTAATAAACAATAACAAGAATAGACTCTACATTAAAAAAAACATAAAAAAGTTATAAAATTTTCTAATGATATCAATTTCGCATTTATTAATATGTAGTGCACCTAAGAATAAAATAAATTTTATACAATTTGAAAGAAGTAAATATATAGGTGATAGGGTGGAAAGATTGTCTACGCCGAGTTTATTTATATATTTAATCTAGATTCATATATTTTTTACATTGATTGATAGAACAATACATCTTTGGAAATAGTCTTAGGTGTACAGAGTGTATAAATCTTTTTACCTATAACTATCATGAAAATTTTACATGAAAAATAGTATTAAATTATAGAAAGAATGGGAAAAAAATAAAAACCCATTTACAAATTTGAAATAAAACAAGACACATTTCTAGATTCATATTTAGTTTACTAAGTATGGATATTATAGAGCTTGATGTGTAGTTTTTCAGAAGTACGTCCTTGGTTTTGAAGGGGGGTGTCATGCAGTTCTGCCTGGCGCCACAATTCCTGGGGGTGAGTACAAATAATATAGCGTAACAGCCACCCTTTCATACCACCACAACTCCATACTGTATCATCAACCGCATGTGCCAATATTTGCTTTGTTAATTGATAAAACGTATACCTGGAAAATAGTGTCTCAGAGCAAATACGTTTAATAGACGCGTTTGTGTCTTTTAAATAAACAAATTCTAATAATATATTTTAACGGAGCTATGAAAACGTCTTCGAGAGAACGTCGTTAAAATATCGAATTGATTGATGATTTGTCTGGAATATATCAAAAGGTACACATGTTATAATCTTTAATGAAATGTTTTGTGTGTGTTCAAGGGAATGGTTTAAATTGACAATTGGTTCAAGTTTAAGTTTTTATTTAACACAGTTTCTACATTTAACTTTACTCATACAGTATACATAACATACTCACAGGCTATCAATTGGTAGAATTGTGATAAATGTACATGTAATCACGTTATATATTGATATTAATAAGTTTCATAGCTTATTCAAAACGTTTTGTAATTTTCAAATTAAAGACGTGTGTACAGGACAACGTCTGTCGGGTCACCTAGTAATTTAATATATTTTTGTTAGTTTATTATGAGTGACCTAGACACAAATATCTTCACATTTTGGCACAAAGCCTTAACACTATATTTGATGTATTTTTTTTTAAATTATATTTATATTATTTTTAAATAGTGTGGTCGGGATTTCACAGTAGGTTTGAGGCATGCCCAGTATATGCCTTCCCGTAACCCAGTTTTCCGCTTACGGCTACGATTGTTAGACTAGTATAATTCGTCGTTTAACAATTTATACTGAATTTTAAGCATCATCACTATTGTTATTGCACATGCGCGACAAGCCTTGTTGTTTAGATTTTGGGATTTTTTTCATACTTAAATAATTTCTCTTTGGAATCGAAATGCGAAAAAATGTAGAGATTTTAGAGATAGTTAGGGATGCATTTGTATATCTTTTTATTACTTTATCTACTGCCAAAACGCACTTAGACTTTTTATCAATATTTTGGGAGAAAAAATCCAAATCGAGTAAATTTTACATTTTTAGTTAGTTCTATATATATAAACATTAGAAATCGCATTGCATATAAATAATTCGTGTGGTCCGTGTATTGTTGCACTCTTCTCTCCTATTCGATAAAGCCATAAGTGTGTCTCCCTCACTCAACACGTTTCTAGTCATCACTGAGAGTGGTTGTGACAATACGCGTGGCGGTTAAAACCCAATAATATTTTAAGCATGTTAAAGAAGTAGTGTTTGGTAAAAAGTGAGGCTAGATGTATTTGAGTGTATGTTTGAGTCCATATGACATGTAGTAACAATGCATTTACCCATTTTACTGTGCAATATAACTGAAGATATGAAGAGAGATGATTACAGTATAATGTTTGTGTACTTGAACTAACAACGCATTTAGCCACTCATGCGATATGTTTATATCTATGGTTAGTTCTAGTAGTTAAAATAGATTTTTTTTAATAATTGTGTTATAATTGGAAAGATAAATGAAGTCATTGACTTATACCACATTCTTTTCATTCAATTTTTACTTTTAGACTTTTTTTCATTAATTCGTCATAATCTCAAAACTATGAATTATAACTTTTTTACATTTGGCAGTATATCCTTGATATTATATATGAACATTTTGCTAACTAAATATGCTTGAAATCAATTTATAAATAACGATATATCTCATTATAAACATTATTACATAGATTGTGGTGGTAGTTTCAAAATTTGCAATTATTGAGAAAAAAATCCTTTGGAAAATATTTTCATCATGCAATATCAAAACTTGATCATCGTTTTAATGAAAACAGGCCTTTATTTAATTATCAAAACATTGTATGCAAATTATATTTAATAAAGAAATTGTATAATAATAATAAATATAAATATTGTTAAGACCGTTGATTTATAAGTGGAATTACATAATTTTATGAAATATGTTTGTAATTTTATTAGAGTCTTACTACTTATTCTTAGTAATGAGTCTCTGAAGATGACTACACGTTATAGGTGAAAATACTAAAAGTCTAATAAAATTATTTTAAAGCACTCAAATACTATCTTAAGTGCATCCGTCGTGCTATCATATATATATATATATATATATATATATATATATATATATATATATATATATATATATATATATATATATATATATATATATATATATATATATATATTTATATATATATATATATATATATATATATTTATATATATATATATATATATATATATATATTCATTATCACGACGACGATTTAACTCGTATACAGTCGATAAGAATGCCACTCAACTGGATGATGGCGGACCAAGCAGACGAGTCTAAGTGCTGCCTTTGTCAAGCTCATCTGCTTGGTCCTTGATCTTGTATATTAATCGCACACTTATACGGCTTTCTAATATCAGTGGTATCGATACATAGTGGACTAACTGAAAATATTTAAGACGGTGGTAGAGTACGTAATTTTTATCATTAAAAGATATTTCGTGGTTTTGGAATTTTATTTAGGTTACGGTTAGGTTTTTAATGGACCCATGTCTGTTAAATATGTCATGAATTATGAACAATTTTTTTTTTAAATTATACAAAATATATAATTTATTTAAAAAAAAACAAAATGCACGGCTCTCAGATTAATATTAATATGTTTTGCAACTAAGAGTAAAATATATTTTATACAATATATAAATATATAAATATATATATATATATATATATATATATATATATATATATATATATATATATATATATATATATATATATATATTCATACACCAGAGGTGATCTTTTTTACTATACATATAGTTACACAGGTCACCGACAAAGCTGCTCTGTCCGACCTAACTATACCAATTATTGTATGAATTAGTCTGATATATTATTTGTAAAAATGTGTACTTTCGACGATATTGGTGGTTGTGTCAGGCAGTGGGAGATGTAATTCTGTCCCGGAGTGTTAGAGATGTAGAGCGAGACGACTGCGCCACTACGAGACCAACCACCACCAGGATCACATCCTTAATACACCACATCAATACACATATAATTACCACAACATAATAATCAACAAACACCCCATTGAGAGCCCTCGAGCCGGGGGTGCAGCTCACGGTAGAGCGGGGGCGCTTCAGGGGCGTACAGCGCGAGGTCAAAGTGTCAAGGACGTGCCGCAAAAATCCATAACAAACCAGTGCGCGAGTGTTGTGAATATCAAAGGTGACTACGAGACAGGTGTTGGACTTCTACGTGCTGCTCAGGTATCATCATATGCTTCTTGTTTACAAGGTTAATCGATTGCCAAAAACAGGGGCTCAAGGGCGCAAGACACCCTCTCTGCGTCGAGTAGGAAATACACCTGCATTTTATTAACATTCATTACATAAAACCCTAATCTTTCTTTATCCCCAATCGGATTTAATTTGGGATTATCCATTTGTGTATTACGCGTGTCTTATCAAATGTGTATTACGTCAAAATATTTATTTTTTATATACAAAAGCCGAGTAATCTAAGCCAGGCTCGTTAATTCAATACCCAAATAACCGAGTCTTTGAAACACACAAAACCTGTTCTTGATATGTTTTACTTTTGAACAATGAATACTTGGTGTTAACTTGGTGAACTATTAAAAAAATTCAATGGATTTTTAAATCACAATGTTAAGACTTGATTATTCCATTATTATTATAGGTTATATTTGGTTTTATTTAAAACATTAAGGATTATAAATATTTTACATTGACATTGTTCTCATTCATTACATCAATTCCATAAAATCTTAAGAACAACCCTTGCATCATCATCTATAAAACATATTGAATTAACTGACAATATTTTAAGGGGTGGGTGAATATCGCGAGAATAAATTTAAAAAAAATCTTTTTTTTTTAATTGTATTAATAATTGAACATTAATAGTACTTTTAGATTCAATTTTTTTACTCAGTAGTGACTGTCGCATGTATATTGTTTCTGTTAAATATGTCCAAAAATACTTATAAACCATATTTTTAACGTTCGTGTTATTTTTTTTACATTAATTTTATATAATTAACTAGAGAAGGCAATATAAATAATTTTAATATAATTAAACAAAGGGGAGCACAAATAATATATATACATTTTTTTTAAATTATATATACATAACTTAGAATCAGCTGTTTCTATGAAATACTCAGTAGTGACTCTCACGTTTATATTGTGTTTTGTTGTACGTAATTATTATTTTTTCCGCTTAAAGTTGCGATAATCAACCACCCCTTAAAATATTCACAGTTAATGTAATTCCATCCTGTATATTAAATATTAAAAAGTACTTATATTTCGATATCCTATGCCAATATACCCAATATCCCTATTATTATTCATAAGACATTGTATTCAGGACTATTGTAATAATTGGATTTTAAATGTTTTTTAAAGCATTGTATTTTAACTGATTTCCTTGTAAACTTTGGACAGTCAATGTCCAAATTTCAAGGCCCCCTTTATAACTGTGGTTTCAGAGAACATATTGCTTAATTAATGACTATGTTTAATTGATTCCATGTGAAACGTGTGATGATGTAACAATATTAAAATATTGAGAAGCCTTCGTCAGGTTGTATTGTGTTGATAATCTTATTAGTAGAAACCTCACAATGCTGCAACCCGACACCAAGACGAGGGTTGTCCAGACACAACCCCTCTTGCCTTCGGTCACTCAACACCCTTGTAGTGAGTTTCAATTGGAATTATTAATTATATTGATTACCACACGACGTAGTCTTACGTGTCTCTAACAACGTCGACAAGTAATTCGTTAAGTACATGGATAATTTTAATTTTAATTTTCAATTTGTTAATGTTTTTTGATGTTCTGCTTGGTTTTTTAATAGGACGGTAATAAGTTGTTTATTTTTTTCATTCAGAAGATGATTGAATTTTTAATGTCAATTAAAAATAAAATAATTTAATACGGTTTTCATATTATGACAACACTCATCACAATATAACTAAAAAGCGAGTTTCCCGATAAATACTGTTTATTGAGAATTGTCATTTATTGAAATTAATTGAATATTCTTGTCATTAAAGTACCCGTTTTGAGGTTTTAGATATGTATTAATTGTAATGAAATAATAATATAAAATTTTATTCTTCCAACTAGCAACACTGCCTGTCATGCGTCACTCCGTTTGAATATTATTTATAAAATATAACAGTTTACGATTAAATACCTTGTATTGACAGAGATTAGAAATGTGTAATAGATTAATATACATTAGTTGCCGGTCAAATAGGACCATTTTACTATTTGTAAAAAGTCTCATTTAATAGGTTAAATGATGTTTTAAAATGGACCATATTTTTGAACTTCATATATTTGGAACAGCTTCTAATTTCCGATATAATATAGTGTTTGTTCCAGTCATAATTATTTAAATGAAGCACGTGTTTGTGACTGGATACAATAATAATATCAGGAAAACATTAATATGAGGCGGTCTAATACTGTTATTATTATATATTTTAGATATGTATTAATTGTAGTAAAATAATTATATACAATATTATTCTTCCATCTGGTAACACTGATGGTTGAGCGTATATACATATAACATACACACATGTTCAACAATTATATCTATAATAATCATTCACGGGGGTATTTCTACACCAATTAACAAGCCTAGCTTACTTACATCAAATTAAATCCGGGGTAATTTTTTATTAGACGGTTTGCTCAATCAATTAAGCATATTTTATTTTATAGTAAATAATTTTTTACAGACATCTTTTCAGACAAAAAAAAACCCCTTGATATTTTATTAATTATTCAGCGTCAACGCCTTAATTTTAATCGCGTATAATTAAAAAGCTCATAAGAACGTTAAAATAATTTATTGAAATTAAATATATTATTATAATTTGAGTTGTACATAATATTAAAAAATACCTAAATGGATAATGACATTAACACGAATAATATAAATAATTAGAAAGATTTAATTTGGTAAACCTTAATTTTATTTAATGAAGGATGAAAACTTCTTTTCCTTACTACCTTTCTCAATTGATGAGCATTTTGTTATATTTAAATATTAAAAAACCTATCTCGGAACACCAAAATTTAACAAAATATTAATATGTGTGTTTTTTGATAATAATTTCCAGGTTGTTGTGAAGGAAGTGTAGTGAATAAAGTGTATTTTGTGTGATTGACCTCTGGTCTTGGACTAAATAGTAATAAAAAGAAGAAACATTACCGAGTACTTATGGGCCTGGACAAATATACAAAATGGTGAGTCGTCTATTTAAATTAAAGTCTAATTAACCTCGTTTACTGCACTATTTTCTCACACACTGCGTATTAAAAGGAATTAAAGTCGAAACTTGACATTCAATAAATTGTTAAAATAATCAACCAAGGTTTCATTGCTTAATACATTCAATAATGAAGACTAAACTTTTCAACGCTTGTGTCTAATTAGGGTATTTTTATATTTTGGGACACGCTTTTAAAACAAGAGCGTAACAACTCAAAATTGACTTTTAATAAAATACATTATTAAAAGGCCTACACTTATTCAGTGAGTAAACACACTGAAAAAGTCTAAACTAATAGGCATTTTAGTGTAATAAAAGATAAATAATGGATATCCAATTTTTATATCAATACCTTAATAATTGTTTTAATTATAGGTTGGACTTTTTTACGAATATTTTTAAAAAATACCTTTAGTATCGAAATATTAATATATTAATTTAATAGTTCATAAGTCATCTACGTAGCATTTATATTAATTTTAGATCATTATAACGATTTATTATTATTATAGTAAGCAAATTTGGTTGCCATTAAAGTTAAACCTAACTTTTAAAAATATTTATTAATTCATAATTATGGATAAAAATTATAATTATTAAGCTTTCGATTTCCATCCTGTATAATCATTTATAATTAAGGGTATAATAAAAATAACACATCCAACTGTCACTATTAAAAATAATGTATTTATTTCATATTTTAAATACTTGTGACTAAATTTTTTGGATAATGTTTGATTTTGCGTGTTATTATCCTTTTTCAGAGTCTACTAGCAATTGTAAAATGTGGATACGCCATTGTAATAATAACATTTCTTCTAATGCTATGGGCCTCACTTAGTAGAGCTAGAGAAGTATTGGATTTAATTGTGCATTTTATTGTTATTTGTATACTAATTAATTGAAATTTCAGTTCAAACTAGAACCTGGAGCTCAATACCCGCCATGTTTATTCAATCCATTGTGTAGTTGTTCGAAATCAATACCAGATTTGGGAATTGTGACATGCAAATCAGTTCCTCTGTTCAGGGTTCCTCCGCCCATAAACAGTTCCAAGGTGTTCATGCTTCATTTCGAGGATAATGGCTTGAGAGATATAGAACCGTACTTTTTCCAATCAACGGGATTGTACAGGTTATCCATCAACAAGAATCCTCTGGAAGATATCCCGGAAGAGACATTTTTGGGCTTGGAACGATCGCTATGGGAGTTGGAACTGAAAGAAGATGGACTCATTGCAATCCCCAATAAGGCGTTGAGATATCTTCAGAAATTGCGCTCTTTGGATTTATCGGGAAATCAAATAACGGATATTCCAAGCGATAGTTGGAGAGGATTGGAAAATTCTTTGCAGTCTTTGAGTTTGGCGGATAATTCAATATTAACACTTCCATCGGATGCATTTTCGACACTTCCATTATTAGAAACGTTGGATTTGCGAGGAAACCACTTGTCTAAAATAGACGAAACTGTTTTCAGGGATGGAATGGGAAGATTGAATAAGGTTAATTAATACAAATACATCAATAGATACATTTTAAGACACCTTAGTTAAAATTAGTCAAGTAAATTGCATGCCAGTAATCAAATTACTTTGATCTTTTGTATACAAGTTCTTTGTCCATTTAGTAGAACTTTTATTTTCATCACAATTACTTGTCTTAAAAATGGCACTGAAATATTGATTTTATTAACATTATTATGTTTTATGATTTTTCTGTTAATATCGGAAAATTCAAAAGGAATAACACATTTTACCGTATAATAAAAATGTAAGCCGCGCAGTGCTCTACAATTATGAGCAATTTAAAACCTATTTTTTCACAGTCTTGGCCGAGGTTTGCTCATAACATCATATTAAATAGTAATTTCTATTCAAGGTTTTATTTTAAATAAATTATTTTGAAAAACCTTTGACACTTCCGCATAATTATCAGCGGTACCGACTCACAGATAAACTTGGTACATTTGCATGTATTCTAATTAAATTTTTAAATATATTCATTTTTTTTGTTTAACTTCAAACCTAAAATATATATATGTATCCTCTTGACTTTCGATTTATATCATAATACTTAATAATGAAATATTCAATATAATTTTCAGCTGCTCTTGGGAGACAATCAACTGATGCTCATTCCATACATTGAATTATCCCCTTTGAGACAATTGAGACATTTGGATTTGGCGAAGAATAGAATAACCCAAGTTCCACCAAATATCAACCTGCAAGGAATCAGGATGTCCCTTGACGTGTTGAGGTTTTTATAATATCAATTAAATAATTAAACAACGTAAAACTAAACTGAATTAAATCAATAGGTTGGACTTTAACGCAATAACGCATTTAATGCCAGCATCTTTTCAATATTTTTCCGTGCTTAATTCGACAGTACTGGATGGAAATCCTATCCAATTTATAAGAGTAAGTTATTTAAATAATATTTGTAAAATATATATTATATAAAGTTGTTTTTTTTTTTAAATATAGGAAGACGCTTTTCGACAAGCAAGGATTAAATCGTTATCATTGAGGGATTGCAGTTTATCTAATTTATCTCCAGCTGCATTTGCCGGTTTAGAATCCAGTTTACAGTCTTTGGATCTTTCAGGAAATAATTTGACCGATTTGCCCCGAAGTATTTTCCATCAATTTGATTTTCTCCGTTATTTGAGTTTGAGAGAAAATGAGGTATGGTTGTAATATTTATTTAGTTTTGTTGAGTTGTAATGTGATGTTTAATACACAGGTTCAAAACATCGTTCCTGGAGAGACTTTCAATGGATTTCACTACACTTTGTACACTTTGGATTTGAGTGGGGCTAGAAACGGAATTACTAGTTTGCAGGATTTAAGGAGGTTTTGAAATATAGCTCTAAGCCTTATTTATCAATGGTTATATTCGGCTTTACATTCTGTTGTTATTTAAGGATGAGGTCTTTACGTTCACTTACTTTGAGCAATCTTCCCAAAGACACGTTGGTTCCTGATGATTTCCAAGAGTTTGGAGTTGATTTGGATGAATTGAGAATAACTGGAGGAACGATTGAAACTATTCAAAAACATGCTTTCCGCCATTTGAGAACAATCAAACTGCTGGATCTTTCCGATAATGATATTTCTAAAATTGATAAAGATGCTTTCGCTGAGGTATGGATTTAGTAGTTACTAAACGCCTGAAGTCTGTTTATTAAATTTAAATATTTTTGCAGTTAGGACATGCTTTGATAACTTTCAAAATAGCAAACGGACTCTCTGATAATATGAAAGATCTTCCTCATGATGCACTCAGGCCATTATCACAATTGCAAAATCTTGATATTAGCAACAATAAAATTGTCAATGTACCTGACACATCCTTCCATTTCCTGGCAAACCTTAAGAGGCTTGAATTGCAAGATAATTTAATCAAAAACTTCTATAAAGGAACGCTTCAGGTAAATTAATTGCCATATTTATCGATACTCTAATTCACAAACCAGCCAACTCCGTTTGAACAAATTTTACAGAAGACACGAAAAACTTCTGCATTTTTTCTCTATGCTCACTTCTCTATTCTTAAAATTGAAAATCTCGTTTGTGTATTTTATCATCATGCTTTATTTCAAATCGTTAAAAAAACATCAGGTGATTGAATTTATATTTTTTGGAGTTAGCCTTTTTTCTGCTAAATGGAGGATTTGTTTGGTTTGCTTATAATGTCAATAATAAACAAAACTGTATTTTTAATGGAATAAAACACTCGTGTTAAATTTAAGTAGGCTTTTTAAGAAAAATGAGTAATTAAGTATATTATTGAATCTTCATATGGAAGATTGTCGTAAAATCCTGATAATCTAGTGGCATTGAGATCTTTAATTGGTGTAGATCGTTATATTTTACCTGGTTTTTCTTTTTTTCAATTTTTGATAATCATCGGAAAAGCTTGGTTTATAACTTATTTCTCCTGAAGGCTCGTATTTAAATTCAACAGTTCAATATTTTGTTACTGGTAGTCAAAGTTAAGTACCTTATATATAGATCAGTATTTTACGCAAACTATTATTTCCTTGAAACTTTTATTACTAACCCAATTTACGAAAAACACGAAGTGAACGGTTTTTGACGATTATTTATGAAAAAAATTTGAGATGCTGTTTTTGAAAACCATGCAGATCGGTCTTTACTATCGAACTGCATGCAAACATGATTTTCGTAAAAAAATGGAGTTGACTGGTTTGCAAATTTGGGTATCGATATGTATAAATATCAAGATGGCGGACCAAGAAGACGAGTCTAGTATTGCCTCTATCAATTTTATAATTGAGACTATCAGAGCAAAAGTGGTGTAATCCACAATTTACGTTGTTTATGTTTCTGATTTAAGATATGTTCTTTAGAACATTAAACGAAGTACACAAACATTATAGAGGTTCTTTTTATAAAGTTAATTAGGAAAAGTTAAAATAATGTTATAAAAGTATTTTAACTCATCATTATCTCATAATAAATAGTCTGGGTTTACAACACTTTTGCTGATAGCCTCAATTATAGTGTCGGTTTGAATTATTTATTATTTAGTTTTGTATTATTTTAGGGCGATATACACGCAAACCTAGAAAGCATCATTTTATCATTGAATCGACTCAAACAAGTTTCACAGCATACTTTTGTGGATTTGCCCGCTTTGAGAGAGATTATTTTGGAAGACAATTTAATTGAAAGAATCGAACGAAGGGCTTTTATGAACCTGGATCGTTTGAGGAAAATCAGTCTTAGAGGAAACAGATTGAGGGATATATCCGATGAAGCATTTCAAAATGTTCCTGAACTAGAAATGTACGCTTTATTCCTGAAAAACACACGACCTGAATACACTATTTTTTAAATATTATTTTCAGACTGGACCTTTCTTACAATCAACTGGTGACTTTTGAATTTTCAATGTTCGACCAAGTGGGAACTTTGGGATCGCTGAAAGTGAACGCTTCTCACAACAAAATAAATTATCTAAGCGATTCAATTGCAGCAGCTTTTGGTGCAATCGTAAAAGAACCAGGTGTGTATTTTTTAATAATCGAATAACCAATCATTCATAATATAATTTTTCACATTGCACTGTGTATAATTTGATTTTATTTTATCATTCACATTTTAAAACACGCACACAATTTTCACAGCGATCAACTTCGAAGAGCAATTTTCTGCATCAGGTATATTAATATTCATTTGATTTAAATGTACTTTCATGATCATACATTTATCCATTAGGTGAATTTATTTATATTAGTTTTTTTAAAAGTGTATTTTATTTCAGGAATCGGTATTGGAGGTCATCATTCAAATGTGAAAGCATTGGATCTTTCCTATAATAATATATCCTATATAAGCCGATCTTACTTCAGGTATTAAACTTTAACCATATACTTTTATAAACTAGTCTAAGTGGATCTGTTGAAGTGCTTTGAAGTATTAGAGCTCTGCAACGATTTTTTTATTTCATTATTTTATTTCAACTCTCTAATATTTATTAGTTAAATTTATTTACGCCCCGAGGAGCTTCTTTTAAGAGGGTTTTTTATACACAACAACGTGTTAATTCATTGTTTGGTCTTAACTATTACTAGTTACACAAGTCATCGACTTAATTATCAGTATTTTCCTTACAATGTAGTAAATCAGAGTAATCCTGTATCAAGTCGATCGATCGAGATGTTATTAATATTATTTCCGATCTCCCAGTCGTAATAACCGATCAAATCAATTTAAAAAAAACACATTAATATTTTTTTAGCAAAAATTTCAATATTCTTCATTTTAAAATACACTTCACAGAAACGAATCCGTGATTTTTGTTTTTCTGTTTTATTCTTAGTTATATGTATATATAATTATGTCAACTAACGTTATCCATTTATAATTATTATTATCTTATTGAAAAGGCGTAAGTGTAATAAGTAAATAAATATTATATTCATGAAACAAACTATAAAGCAATTGAGAAAATAGTTATTTTATTTTATTATGTTATAAGTTAATATCCGAAAATTCAAATAAAATAATACGTTTTAACACATAATAAAAAAACCGTACAGTGCTCTACAATTGTTCGATTGTTTTTTTTTCACCTTCTTTATATTATAAGATTTAATTATAATTAATTATTAATGATTATTATTCACCAGGTCTGCTGAGCTTTCTCTTACACATTTATTCTTATCAAGCAACAGATTGAAAAATATCACCCCAGATGTTTTCGGAAACATGCCTCATTTGCAAGTATTAGATTTATCCAAGAACAGAATTTTAGATATGGAGTTTGACGCTTTTAAAAATACAAGACGCCTTCAAGTAATTGAGAAATATTTATCAATTTATTGTTATGATTATTAACCATATATATATTTGTTAAAGATCGTTCAACTGTCGGAAAATTTCTTAATGGATCTGCCACAATCAGTATTTAGATCCCTTCAAGCTTTACGGGTATTGGAACTTGCTCATAACGATATTAAAGCACTTCCAGATGGATTATTCAACGAAGAAGGACTGGAAAAGTGAGAAATTGTGTTTAATTTCTACGAAATTAAATTATTAAATTAACAATGTGTTTTTATTTAGGCTTGATCTTTCAAATAATGATCTTCCGAGGATTCCGACAAATGCATTTACTCCAAATTCAGCATCAACTTTAACATATTTTGATTTAAGTGGAAATTGTATACCGACCGTTGGAAATAATGATCTTACGCAAAAATTCAGGGTGAGCAATTTATTTTGTATTTTATGTAATAATAAATAATAATCACAATCATGAATAGGGTATATATATTAAAAACCTTGTGTGTGAGTATGTTTGAAAATAATCCTTATCTATTGTAATTTGTATGTAGATTGTTATTAATTGAATTGTGTATTTTCCTAATGTATCCTTTCCTTGTGGACAAACACAACGCATAACGTAAGTTACACACATTTTCTACACTCTGTAGTTTTTATAATTGTTTACCCGAGAAAATTGCATCAAATCATTTAAAATCAATTCAAATCTAATGGAATAATTCATTTAAGCACAGTTTCATTGAATAAATTCACAACGGGTCGTTTAAATTTTTTTTTTGTTTTTTTTTTTTTTTTATTATTTTTAATATGAATGAAATAACATTGTTAGTTTTTCGATTATGATTATGATGAACCGGACCAGCGTCAACTCACGGATTGGCAGAGGTCCAACCAATATCAGGATTTCAACACTTATCACAGCGTCAGGTGGCAGAACCCGAATCAAAAATCGGAGAAATTAAAAAATCTACCTAGAAATGAGCCTTTCTTTAAGGTCAGACAAGTCAAGCAATTAGGAAATAAACTGCATGCTTATTTTATATCATTTAATTTGGAATTACTTTGATGCGATTTCTATTTTCATTCCTGTATTTAAAATGTTCCTTATCCTTTGTTTTATGTTTCATTAATACAAGCATGAATTATCAATTATTAACAATGAGCTTATATATTTTATAGATGAGTCAATTTACCGCTCGTACTGTTTATCTGTCAGTTAAGTTCGTCATTTAAAGTTGCTTGATATATTCAAAGAAAAATAATATGTCAGTACCAAATTG
The DNA here is from genome assembly GCA_022606485.1 of Agraylea sexmaculata. Lineage (NCBI taxonomy): Eukaryota > Metazoa > Arthropoda > Insecta > Trichoptera > Hydroptilidae > Agraylea > Agraylea sexmaculata. The sequence continues at coordinate 85,356 of JAGTTH010003036.1, read as the reverse complement.
CATGATCAAATCAAATGACCACATGTATGTGAAGTATATGTATAATATGCGCATATAGTAGTGTCGTCCAAGATATTCAATTTATGAATCTGGATACTGCAGTGGATGGTCAAATTTCAAAGCTATTTAATTTATTTTAATAATAAAATTAGAAATATTCATAGAGTTTGTAAAACCTGTAACACCACCGATATTATGTGTATAGAAGGCCGTAGAAGTTTAACAGAGGCAACACTAATTTTCTCTATCAAACATGTCTGTTTGGTCCGCCATCTTGGTATTAATACATCCAATTGTCGTGCATTACATTTTTATGTAAATTTACGGGAATTTAGAATAGAATAATGCAATTTTATAAAAATAAAACCTGCACAGTGTCTAGTTTTCTAAGGAACTTCACTGCACCCACTTAGACTAGCTCTGCTAATAATATTACACTACGAATAATACCAGCGAAATAGCTCAGGGGATAAGACGCGTGGCTACAAATACTGTGGTCATGGGTTCAAATCCCGCTCTAGGTTATTACGACTGGAACATCAGGAATAATATTAATAAAATCCCGATCGACCTTCTTGATCCAGGTTTACTGTGATATCCTGTATTGTAAGGTAAATACTGATTATAAAGTAGGTGACCTGTGTAACTAGTAATAGTTAAGATCACCGACAGACAATTAATTAACACATTGTTGTGTGTAAAAAAACCTCTCCGATGGATTAAATTATTCAATCTCATAATATTGATGGCGTAGACTTTGTTAATTTTCGTAAAAATTCTCAAACACTCTTTTGAGGCTGTCAATGTTGGATTTCGATATTTAATTACCATTTTATATTATATTTTATTTTAATTAAATGAGACAGACAATGAAATAACACTTTGCGGTGTCTAAAAAACCCTCTCCGATAATCGGATGTTATTATAAGAACAATCTTGTTGCTCTCGAATGTCAAATTTTAGGAAGTATATGTATAATACGCGCATTTTTTAGTGCCGGCCATGTTTATATAATTAAAAATTTACAATACGCATGACACCTCTATAGATATAGAAGTTCATTGTCAATAAATATTTAAAAAAAATAGTATTAATATGTTTTTTTTTTTATTTAGTCACTCTCCTGGTTGGATTTGTCAAATAATAGACTTGTGCGAGTTGACGGTGGAGCTTTGGGTTCATTACCGAAGCTTTCTTGGCTTGATCTTGGACACAATGGACCTTTAACATTCGGAAGAGGAGACACAACTTTCCAAGGACTGGAAAACTCCCTAACACACTTGGGACTCGGGAACGTCAGTCTCAGTACGGTAAGACAATACAATATTGATTGAGTTCAAATGCTGAAAGTGTAAAAGAATCAAGATGACAACTAATATTAGAGCAGGAATACCGATTCTGTTACATTTGTATAAATATTTTGAAATGTTTAATGAAGATTCAGTGCTGGGATGTTTGTAGCTGTCAAAAAATCGGAGAGGTGAACGTCGACATGTAATTACTTGCCACAAGGTAACAGTTGAATGTTGAAAGACAGACAATTGTGACACGCTTTTAATCATAATATCAGGTCACAGGCCTTATATGTATTATATAGAAACATCTAATTACAAGGTGTCATGAGTATTCACATTCAACAATGTATCACGCCGTACAAATCGCCTGCTCCAGCGTATAATATCGTAAGTGCAAAAAAATTCTGTGCGCTCTTAAGTCTTTATGGAACTGAGCCACATATTCAATCTGGTAACACTGCCTGTCACGTGTCATTTGGTTTAAATATTATTTATAAAATATAACAGTTTACGATTAAATGCATTCTATTGACAGAGACATGAAATGTGTTATAGATAATGGATGAATCTACATTAGTTGCCGGTCAAATAGGACTATTTTACTATTTCGAAAAAGTCCCACTTAATACGTTAAATAATTCTTGAAAATCAACATTTTTTGACGTTTCATACATGCAATATGTGGCTCAGTTCCATAAAGACTTAAGAGCACACAGATTTGTTTTACAATTACGATTTTATACGCTGGAGCAGGCGAAATGCTAGACTGTAACGATGTGTTTTCATGAATCATTCAAAGCTATACTGAACTTGGTTATCATTATACTTCATTTTATTAGACAGTATTTAGTGCAGTGGCGACTTGTGATACTGCAAATATTATAAGATTTTAGGGTAATTGTTTAATGTTTTTTTGCCAGATAATTATATGTCATTATAATGTCTGTTTTGAAATACACACGTTAGACTTATATGTATATAATATTTAAAAATAATTGATTCAAGTTTCGTACACACGCTTCATTCTGTTTGCTCAGTTTTCTAAGGTCTTAACCCCTTACCACATGAGATCTCCCATTTTTTGAAATTAATATATGTTATGAATAATGAATGGTAAGACCCGGGAAAGATAATTAAAAAAATATTAAATTATTATTTTTTATTTTATTGAGAACGAAAGTTTTTGGCCTAATTTTACCCTCCACGTAGTAAGGCGGAAAAACGCTGCGCACATAATATTGAAAAAATATGTTAATTAAAAAAAAATCTCGTAATATTGCAAATTCGCATTTATGTAATTCCTTTAAAAACAAGATTTTATGGCAAAAATATATTAAGAACTATTTTCTTATACTCAACTTATTCTGACCTATTACATTTAAAAAATAGGTACATAATGTTCTGTATACTAAAATAACTAGGGATCATATTCCGATTTGAGTATTTTACACTGAAGTGAATAAATAATAATTTTATTTAAAAAAAACTAATAGTTAAAGTGAATGCCTGTAATTTCAAACAACCTCATCAAGATAACTGATTGGTCTAAAGTGTAATTAAACTATCAATTATTTTATTTGGAAATATGAATTTCTACCGTTTACGTGGACGAAATTTGAAAGTTTGTCCCCATTTGAATCGATAAATTAAAAAAAACAGATATTCAATTAATAAATGTATACCCATGGAGCGCAAAATCGTGGCAAATTAAAAGACAAACCACCCATTTTCACCCAAAATTTGAACACGAATAAATAATTATCTACCCAAAGTATTGCCTTCTAATGTTTATTATATTCCTCAATGAAAATTTATAAGCAAAATAAGTTTGTTATTATACATACATCAACATGCAATTAAATTATTAAAAATTATTAAATTTTCACCAGCCGCCACTGATTTACAGAAAACAGTTTAAAAAATTAACAACGAATAATTATAAAAAAAACTATTTTCAGGTGCCAAATTTACCACTGCACAGTTTGAGAAGCTTGGATCTTTCTTATAATAATCTTCCTTCAATTCCACCGGATACAGCAAGTAATTTAACACAATTGAGACAATTAGATTTATCAAATAACGATCTAAGCAGCGTTCCTATTGTAAGTATTTTAAATACAATTAAATTTCAACTATAAAATAATTAAAAAATTACAGGTAACCCATTCGCTTCCGAATTTAAAATGGTTGTCTTTGGCTCATAATCCTATAACAACTTTGACTAATACAAGTCTCTTGGGAGTTGCTGAAAAGTTAGAGTATTTGGACATATCCGGATTGAAGCTGAATCGATTTGAAGTAAGTATTGATTTTTATAATTTTTATTTGTATTGTTTAATATTATTTAATTTATAGACGGGGGCATTGACAAAAATGTTGGCTTTGCGATCTCTCAAAACTACTGCTTATATCAAAGTTAGGGATTACAATCTGCCGACTATTTTGGGATACAACAGTGGATTGAAAAATCTGTGGATCGAGGTACACGTGAATTTATATATTCATGTGTATTTTTATAATAATTAATTATTTACAGGTCGATGACGATAGGACGAATTTAGGCATTGAAATGCACGGACAACTCCCTTGTAAAGTACAAAATATAACATTCAGTGGATCGGCCCTAAAACAGATTGCCGATAATGTATTGAGTGTACGTTTTAAAGGGATTTATATTTTAATATTTGGTATGTTAATGGATATTTTTTTATGATCAGGGTGTGCATTATCCGAATTTGACGTTCACTCTACGCAATACAAGTGTTTCATCAATCCAAAGGGCAGTATTCTCAAAAGCCAGGAGGATTAGAAATTTGACTCTTGATTTGAGAGACAATAAGCTTAATTCTGTTGCAAATCCTTCAACGGCAAAATGGCCAGGCGTTCCCGGGACTCTTTTCCTACAATCATTATATTTGGAGAATAATCCACTGACTTGTGACTGCGGCATTGGGTAATAATATTGTCGAAATTATACAAACAATTTCATTATAAATATTAAATAATTTTAGGTGGATCGAAGTGTGGGAAAGAAAACGGCGGCAATTTATCTGTGAAGATGATCTCGGTGAAACTTGTATGACGACAACGGATGATTTAAGGAAAGCAAAGTGTAACAACAAAGGAAATACTTCACTGATAGAGGTAATTTTCAGACAGATAATGTAATGAGAGTGTGTGCGTGCGGTGCGTAAGCGTGTACACCAATTCTACCAAGCTCTATTCGTATATGCACCAATACAATTCAGCTCTAGCACGACTCCCTAACACACTCATATTTAATAAATCCTCTGATTCTCATAACCAGACCTTGTCAAAGTGGATGTAATGAAGTGTTTGACATATTCGAGCTCTGCAACGAATAATTTCCATTATAATATTGCTTTACTGTTTAATTATTGTATTATTTTATTTCAACTCTCCGATTCTCAATTGTCATTATGGGACAAATCATAAAGTTGAATGCAAATTTCAAAAATAGTAATTCTATTTTGAATATTGTGTTCTAATATTTTTCAAATGGAATAATACATTTTATAAGATGTACTACAATTGTGAGCAATTGAAAACCTGTTTTTTATAATATCACATTAAATAGTATTTTTCATAAAAGGTTTATTTTTAAATAAATTTGAAAAACCTGTGACACCACCGATATTAGACGGCCGGAGAAGAGGATGATAGATATCAAGATGGCGAACCAAGCAGATGATATTTACATACATCAAATATTATATTCGTGGGACAAATCATCAAACAAATTTTTAAAAAAATAGTTATATATTTTATGTTAATTAATAATAGTATGTTATAAGATTGTTCTGTTCCGTCTACACACAAATTGTCTCACTGAGACTTGTCTGCTCGGTCCGCCATCTTGATATTTGTACATCCAGTTGTCTGGTATTCTTATCGGCGGTAAAGCTTGGGATTCCTAGGCGTGCGTCGCCGTAAACCCACACCGTAAAGACGATAATAGAGTTGCTTTGCTGTACTCTTGATCGGTTTTGAGTTAATCAGTGCCTCGCCCGAGGCTCGGACGAGGCATTAACTAACAAAAGTGTAGCTAAGTAACTCTACTATCGTATTTACGGTGGCGAATACCTGGAAATCTATTTCTTTTCGCAGATCTAGCATTATACTTTATTAATTTTTTTATCAATATATGGGAATTTAAATAGAATAATACAATTTAATAAAAAATATAACTTGTACAGTGTTCCATGGCTGCACCCACTTAGACTAGCTCTGTTAATAATATTACACTACAAATAATATGTCAATTTGGATGTTTTTATAAGAACAATCTTGTTGCTCTCGAATGTCCATTCAAAGATAGCTATTATGGATTATTAATTATATTATGATTGCAGGTTCTGAAAAATGATATTGAATGCGGCTGGAGTGCTTCTTCACAATTAGTTCCCTTACCCAATTATGTATATTTCATAGCGTTGGCAATAGCTTCAGTCCTTTATCTGTGAGGACTGCTATGGCTATTTGGCACTTATTCTGAATTCTACGATATGCTCGCAAGAATATATTCCATGTAATAAGTCGGTTGGCAATAATAAATTGTTTGGAGAAAAATCAGCATTGTTCGCATATGATCAAAAATATTCGACCGTCACATTCATGATAAAAAAATGTCCATTGATGAATCTGTGTAATGTAATAATTGTGATGATGTAATATGTTTTTAATTTAAGAACAATTTTCTGTATGATGCACTGATTAGTTGTTGTACATAAGAAATATTCTATTTTAATTAATAACAAATTTCTTAGTACATACAATTGAACGGCGGAAAATTTAGTTTAACACGGCACGTCTGCATTTTGCTGGGATCATGTGTGATGATAGTTGTTAATATTTTTAAAATGATTTTAGTCAAATAGCCATATTTAGTTCATTCTTCTTAGATTATCGACTGAGTTATTTATTTCTCAACACACTAATTCAATAACTTTATTTATTAGTTCCTAAACAAAACCCCTTGAATGTGAATCGGCGTGATTATCGAATCAAATCAACTATATATTAAATATTAAACCAATATAATATGTATTTATTTCAAACTTGTCATTCTGTAGTGAAAATTTAGCATACTTCTTCCTTAAAAATTAAATTAGTGGCTAAATTCTGTATTTTCTCCGGACAACATTGAATAACGGAACTGAACGAATTTCCTTTTGATGAAGTTTTCATTGATGTGATTATGAAACATTGTTTACTTATAGAAATTAATGACTTCAACTTCACGTTTGTTTAAGATAATGATATATTTTTATAATAAGGTACGATTTAAAGAAACATAAATGTTATTAAGTGTAACACGTAGAGTTTATGAAGAACAACTAATGAATTAATTATTAAAAATAAAATCAATATATTGAAAATCTCAAATCTAGATATTAAAAGGTGAGCCAAAAATATATTCTTAGACATATATATATATTTTAATTGTAACAATTTGAATGTGTTTTTCTTTGAAGAGATCCAAAATATTTCTGTAAATCTATTACCTCGTGTTTTGAAAAGAGAGTACGTAGATTTTATTCAAATATGAAATCATAGATGATTAGTCTTCAAATTAAATTTAAAAAAAAACTTTACTCTACAAATTAACTGAAATGTACAGATGACTATTTTTACAAATCAGAACTTCTATGTTTTCAAAGAAATATAAATTATATATTTACAAAAAAATAATTCATGAAGCTAATTTTATGTACAAACCACAGCATGCAGTGTAATTTGCTATGCAATTATAATATATTAATTGTGTTTATGATGAAATCAGATATTATATAGTAACTTATTTATTAATTAAATCTTGTTGAAATCTGAAACCCGATTCTACTATATTTAATATAATAGATCTAATTGATGCTAAGTAAAAAAAAGACATTGAAAACAATATTGTGTTTCTTATTCAATAACCTCTTATATTCCTTGCGGGAATCACACCCGCAATTCTCAACAAATCATCTAAATTGTCAATACAAACCTTCGATATTTCTTCAATTAATTACAAATAAAACTAAATGATTGATAATAATAAAGTATTTTATTGCCAAGAATCAAAACAAATATACAACACACTTTTGAAATTTTGCAATGCATTCATTGCACCAATTTTATTTTTATAACCTTCAATATTTATTGCATTTGGCCGACATTCATTCATATAATTAAATATTTGACCTTATTACAACTATTTATACATCATTTATGTGTATACAATATGTAATATATATATTTATATAATTTATTTAATCTATCATTTTATAATAATCTAAGATCTTTCAATCCACTTAAGTATACCAATTATATAAAAAAAAGTCTACCGTCATAATTTATATATTTTGTGTATATAAGTTATAACAAATTTTCACATGTATAAAAAAATATTTTATTACATTTCCAATTTTCATTTATTTGTTTTACTTTATTGAGGAAGTCGAAAATCGGTTGCGTATTTTTAATTGTTTGTATCATTTGCCATTTTAAACATATTTTTAATAATACCCTTTAACGTTTACTAATTTATCATATAATTTTTTTTTATCAATTACGAGTATTTTGAACATGTTTTTTTTCAAATCATTCTGAGATTTCACAGACAGCAAATGAAGTTCAGATCTTTTATTTATTTCGTAATTTATCAACTGCTTCAAGAGATTCATCTTTGGCTATTAATTTTAATAAAATCAACTATGCAAACATTAATAATATTTAAGCATCATGCATTCAAATGTGTTTCAACTACACAGAAATTATATTATTAAATATAGAAATGTGTGTATTCAGCGGAAATAATCCAAATATTGAAATCAAAATTAAAAGCAGCAAAAAAATGGCACATTTCTATTGAAAATATTTATGGTATGATTATATGAGATTCCAACAAAGAGATAACAAATATTGCATAAAAAAATTAATTTAATCAAAGCTCTAACCGTAAATTATCATTATGAGTTTGGGAAAATAACTCCGCACCATCCGCATTTAATAATGAAAGTTTTATTGCATGCAACGAAATTAAAATAACTACAATAGAAATTTTTAATTCTTCAATAATAAGTATATAAAAAAAAAACATATTGTTCTTCGATTAAGTACTCCTAAACGTACGAATATTTATTTTTTCAATTAAATACTATTATGCTTTCAAAAGGTAAAATTAAGTATATTCACTAAAGACGCGATTAAATATGAAAATATTCAATCCAAAAAAGGAGCATAGCAAAAAAAAATTATAATAAACTTGGACGGTTTTGAAATGAAAATTAGAATTTCGTAAATGCAAATCATAAAAAAATCTGCACCGTTTACAAAAGTAAGTCACTGGCCCGAGAACATATTTAGGCATGATATAAAAGCGTTATCGTTGAAATCTTTTTTTAATGTGGAAAATTAAACTACCGAAGATGTAAATATAGTTGATTAAAATACAAAATGGCACATTTTAATTATTCAATTTGTATGTAAATTAAAAATATCAATACTTAAATGTATACATTAAAAATACTTCGAAGGCTTCACAAACATGTGGAGAAATTAAGATGATTCGTTGTATACAAGCAATTAGTATGGAAATTGATTTGCCAATTTGTTCTGTTTGGCACACAATGTTTTAATTGATCAAAAGCACCGTTAACATTTTTTTAAATATGAAACAGCAAATATTATTATATAATTGAATAGATGAAGCATTTGGTATTTATAAAGGCTATTTGAAGCTGTCACCAACATTGATTAAAATATAATCTAAGGCACATCGGTTGGACAGTCAACAATTTTAAATATCTGAATGAATGTAAATATAAAGATATCTTATAAAAATTACAAAAAAAAACCATATTAAACTTTACGACAAGTTGTCAACAACATTCTGCAGATTTGCTTTTTAATAAAAACATGTTCATAGTCAAAGTCGACATACAACATGCGTTTATTTTTACAATAAGCACCTTAGCTTTATTAAAATTTAAAAGTATCAACCAGGCAAAGTGCAATGTGTGAAATAATAAAATGTAAAAGCAATATTATGAAATATATGTTTCAATATGTTAAATATATAAAACTAGTGTACATAAAGATTATTATATATAAATATGTTTTAGAAAGTTCACATAATTTTATGGTTATATAATACATATATATATATTACACTATGAATGAAATTTTTCAGTTATTGTACGGTTAAAATACTGAAAGCTTGTCTTGTTGAATAAATTGTGTTATTATTTATGAAATCTACAAAGTTATTAGTAAATTGTTTACTTTTGATATAATGCTCATAAGAGTGAATGCCATTGGCATTTTGTAAAATTTCAACAACCATGCATCAATGAATTCATATGATTAAATATTCATTTTAATCTCATAACAATAATTTTGTATAGTAATATTAATCTTTAACAATAAACTATTGTGTATCATGGTGGCAAAATGGCACAGGCTCATACTAGCCCTCGCTAGTCAGAAACAAACAACTTTAACAGAGAATCATTATATAAATGTACAAAATATAATATATAGGAGTGTCCTACAATACAAATGTCTATATTTGTATTTGAACGGTTGTTGGGTCATCCAGATTTACTATTTTATATATATATTAAGTGATCGTGCAGATATTGTTTTGAGCACTACAGTTACAGTCCAAGAGTTAATGGTGTGTCGATGTGACGTAGCACAGTCAATTGGTTACAATATGATAAAGCTACAAATATAGTAATGTATGTGTGTTTGTGTGTGTGTTCGTAGGTACTGGTTACTGAGGTACATATAGGAGCTGCCGCGGCCACCTTCGCTGTTAGTCCCGCGATGCCAGTTAGCACTCCACTCCTATTCCATGGTTAAACAAAGAAGAGAGAAAAACAGAATGTTAGTATTTTGAATTGACCAAAACGTAAACGGAATTTTTTACTCGACTAGCAAATAAATAGAGATAAAAAAATACACATATAATAAATGTATTTTGTATTGTTTCATAATAGCGGTGGCTATCAGGCATTCAAAATCCATATGCTTGGGATTGTTTCTTAACAAATCATGAAAATGCAAACTCACTTTCATGATGTTTCAATAACTGCCGTTACGTTTCGATCAAGCAAATGCAATACGTCACTGTGTGCAATGTTTGATTATTAAATATTCATTACACAAATAAGTGTCTACATACAATTTTGTGTTAGATTTTAGTTGATGATTATTGAAAGTAAAATAATTATTATTATATGCATCTGTCTCGGTTAATAATTGTGGCCCAAGAGTCACCGAATGTTAAATGCCCGATAGTGTCCGCAGGACCGAGTATACACTAATACTGTAAATTATATGTATTTGATTTCATATATAAAGCAGGCAGAATCGGTCAACATGCAAATTATTAAGGGAACATGGATTTTATGATGATTGCAATGGATAAATATAATATGTATATTTTATTTGCATTTTGACAGATTGATTGATCATACATTCATCTTACCCTCGGCATTCGCACAAGTAAATACATATATAAAAATATTAATTAGAAGACAATATGTACAAGACTAATTTGATTTAATATTGTAGCTAGGCTTTGTGGAAGGTTTTATCATTAGTTTTTAGTTTAGCTAAGTGTGCTCTTATAAATAAAATATTATGGATGTTGAATGGAAATTAATAAAAACTATTGTTACTTGGCAATTTCAAATACACATACATTCTGTATTAATTGACAAATGTAATTGAAAATCTTAAGACGTGTTGAGTGTAACCTATACTTCATTTGACTTGAAATCTCAGATCTATAAATTGCTTAATCTGATAACTGTATTCAAATTCCACAAAGCCACAAGATATTATTTAATACCAATCCATTTTATAAATGGCTGGTAATTATATAATATTTATTATGGACAAGAGAATATTTTTGAGGAAAATACTGTTTTAACAATCTTGAAGTAGACAAACTTCACAACCACTGGATATATAATTATGTATATGTATCAATATATTTGATGTCTTACACATATTTCTCGACTAGTCTTATTTAAATGATGAAGATCACTTTCATTAGCATTTCCGTTCAATGCGTACATATATAAAAAATAAATTATTTCCTTCGGTAACAAAATAAAAAAAAAAGTGTAAAAGGCCTTACATACTAAAATAGACAGTATATATTCAAATTCAAAATAATGTCACATAAAATAAAACAGTATTGAGACAAAACACAAAATAAAATTTATGAGAGGTAATCGACAAGCAGCTCTGACAAAGCAGTATGTTATATAACAATCACTCTTTTTTCTTTAAAAATGTGAAGAAAAAAAACTTTTAATTGTCCCATATAATATAATGTTGTGAGACTAAAATGCAGATATTTTTTGTTCACAAAAAATTATTAAGTATCATACACTTAAAATCCTAATATCACAGAAAAAGTAATAGAAATGTCAGAAAAGATTCAACCTGATCGACTACAACACAAGAATTGTGCAGAAAATATTCAGTCCTAAAAATATAGTGTGAAAAGGTTTCTGAAAAACGTTTTGAGATATATAAAAGGCTTTTACTTTACAATATATTATAATATGGCAGAATCCTCATTATCCAACATTAGATTGTATAAGCATTTATTCAATGAAAATTGAAAAAATAAATACTGATGACACGAAATGTAATGTAATACAAATGTGTAATGCAAATTGTGCTTTGTTTATTACATAGCTATGATGAGATGCTTTCCATTATAAAACATTCAGTTTTATAATAGATAATAATTTGAAGCTCATGAGGTAGCATAAATGATATGGCTGCGCAATGAAAATATATCAATATAATACACAAATTATAAATTTTATTTTATTAGCACACTAATATCATTTAAGATTTTACTTTTATTCAAATTATAATCAGTCAAACTTAGTTAAGGAAAAGTAAAAGTAGTACAATAATCTACATTACAACTATTATTTACAACATGAATGATGATTATTGTTCGTAATTTGTTTTGAAGCAGCTGAATATAACTATGTTTGACTGATAATATTTTTAAATTGTTTCATTTTAGGTTAAACAATTAGGATTCTACTTAATAAATTAAAAAACTGTGAATAGAATGAGTGAGTGTTACATAGGACATACATGCGAGCCAGATAGATGTATAAGGAGTTGGATACTAGAAGAGATCTCACCTCATGTTAATAAAGATGTTGTGTTAGTGCCTTCATAGGTTAGGAGAGGGCCCCCGCACGCTGGTAGGGGTGGTCCCGCACCTGGGCTAGGTGCCTCCTAGCTGCACCCGCCCTACCGCCAGCTGCGCCCCCTGCCACTCCTACTTTAATCATAATTGCAACACGTGTAAAGACAACAGATCTCCAATGAACTATCCTGGCCATTTATTTGTTTGTTATAATATATAAGGTAAAAAAAAATATCATGCTGAAGACACAACATATTCTGAAGTCATCATGAAACAAAAAAAATGTGTCTTGGCAAAATTTGATTAAATATAATCTGTGGATTAATAGATAATAATGTTCAACAAAAATAAAAATCATATCAAAGTAATATACAAGATGTCTCCATCAACCCTTCGAATAAATATTATATAAAGAATGCAATGAAATCAAGAGGCATAAATAATAAAGATTCTTAATATAATGTGTATTCAAAGAGTTAATGGGATGTCAGTTATTAAAAAATAAAGCTGATATCACTGCATCTAATTTATGGTATCAGAAAATATCATATGGTATATATTATTTAACACCCAACATGATCTTCGTCGGAGCTGCATTGAAAAGATCGGTTATTATCAGCTATCAACAAATAAATATATAGTCCTAGTAAATAAAATGAAATAATTTAAAAATACCTGTCACAAAAAAGTCATGGACGTATTGAAAATATATATACAGTAAAATCAATAATCTAACATCTACGTTTTCCTACAAGGGCAGGCACTAAAAATGTGGCACGTGTTTACTTATCAAAATTGCATTTGCAGACAAAATATGGCCAATAGTGTAAAAAATATCTTACTCTTTAAACTTTAAATACATACGTTAAGCATAAAGACAAAAGTCTTAAGAGCGATTCAATAATAATCGAAGAATATCTTTAAGTAAACTTTCATCGAGGGTGCACTATTTAAAACATTTAATAGATATTATCTTAATATGTAAAATATTTTCAAATTATACAGAGTACACTATAAACTCTAAAAAATACAACAACTAATATTCATTATTTTATATCGATATACAACTATTTTTATAGTATAAAGACTCGAGAAAGGTAAATAAATCTATTTCGAAAAGCTAACAGGATGCATATCTTTTTGCACCTTAGGTACGATATTTCTCATTCTTTAACCGTTTTCCTTTGGAACGAATCCACAAAAACTTACAGTAATTATGTGAATGTGTTATAGAATCTGTTTCAAAACAGTTTCATAATTGGTCCCTCACGCTTGTTTGTATCGAGAATTAAAAATAATTGTTTCTTCTCGGTAATTTCTGACATCTCTCCATTAGTGTTCAGTTAATCAAAATAAAATGGATTAATATTAGCAAATAAGTGTGTTGAATAAATTTATCTATCTAAGCTAAACACTACCTTGGTTAAGTGAAATCATTAGTGTTGTTACAAGCATAAGGGAAACGATTATTGCTGTTATAAAAAAACTGTGTTACATAATATATTAGGCTTCTAGCTGACGACGAAGATGCAAATCAACTGGAAAACCAACTCTAACCACCACCTGAGCATTTCAGATATCTCCCCATATCACTTTCCTTTGTGAAAAAATCATATATACATAAAAAATAAACAAATTATACATATTCTTTATGCTCCTCTGTAACTATTCAATACATGTACTTAATAACATAAAAACTGAGAACAACTCTACTGAACACTTTCTGTAATTTAACAATACGCTACTCTCCAACTTACAAATATAAGGTTGAATAATTAACATTAAATACAGTCGACAAATAAAGAGATTAAAACTCTCTATATCTAGACGGAGCTCACCGCACACACCGAATTATAATAAACTCAATATTTTATTACAATTCGATCACATATACACACACAAAACGCGCATGGCGAAAGCATGAATAACACTTACTAGTCGATTTATTTACATAAATCGACATCAATTACAAAATGTAAGTGTGAATATTCATAATGCATTTGGACAAATAAAATTTTAAGTGTTGTTCATGCGGAATATGTGTCGGTGAACTGGTCACAGTCTACACAGAAGCATTGGGTGGCGTAGAGCTGAACAGAAGTGGGATGTGGCTGGCGATATGAGTGGGGAGAACTATTTGTCAGGGGTGGTACGCGGTGTCAAAACCCGGCCAGCAGATATCTTGTCGCTGCAAAACCAACATAATCATTCAGCAACAACATCAACAACAATTCATTATTGTGAGTAACAACTTTAAAAATAAACATTAAAAAAATATATGTATAACAGTATACATACAGTAAATGTTGATTTGTTTTTACTTATTGTTATCATGAAGGGTTTTTTTTAATAAAAACATAAAAATAATCAATGGCTTACTGCATGTTATGCTTAAAAAATAATCACTGCATATGTAACAAAAATTCTTCTATCACTATTGTTATCTTCAAAAATGATTTGACAAGGTGTATTATTTAGTTTAATGTAATAATATTGAGAAACAGCAGCAAACAATTATTTTGATTTATAGAAATTGTCTTTTTTTTAAATTAAAACATTCAAATTACATATGCAATGAAATTAAACTGATATTATTAAATCTATCTTCAACCATAACATGTAATATAAGGTTTTATAAACCTATAAATCATGCCCAAAAATTAAAGCCTTGCACCTTTGCAAAAAATATTATTCTATCCATGATTATTTAAAAAAACTAAGAATCCATTTTGACTAACCAAGTAGTATGTCATTGGAGTTCTCAGATTTTCTTTGTTAATAATTTTAGTGAAGTATATAAAATCCTGTAAAATAAAATATATTAAATTCAATATAATATGTATTAGTATATGTCAATGGTTAGATTTAAAAATACACACAAATCCAAATGATAAAAAAACAAAAAAAAAAGATGAGATAAACAGCACATTTGCACTATGGAATCTCTTTTAGGTATTCATACTGAAAATGTTAATAACTTTCATGCAATTACAGTAAATATATTTTCAATAAACTAAAAAATCTATAAGAACAATAATTAAAAAATATAAAAGACCTGTCGAAGGAGACTAGTTTTGATAAAATATATTCTAAAAAAATACATTTTATCATAATGCATCCGATAATAAAGAAATTATTTAAATGGTATGAAAAAAAATTGGATTGCATAAAAATTAAAAGTAAAGTTTTCGACAGGACTTAAAAACATGTTTATATATGTATATATTTATAGAATATGCTGTAAATTAAATTTGATCTTCCAGCAGCTACGTTCTGAAAATAACATGTTGGAATAGGCATTTCGTTGTTGTGTTTGTGTGATTGTTGATTATCTTGCGTATAACCCACCAGAATGATCAGCTGCAGCATATTCTGCCGACAGCAAAGGGTTGCCGGCAGCAGCTAATGCGGCATATCCTGCAGCAGCATAGTCGGCATATGGGCTGGCTGCGTATATCAACTGATGATCCAGGGGCAGGGAGGCTGGGTGGGGTGGTGCTGGATGTGCCGCATGTGTTGGAGGCCTCGGTGACAGCAACAATGGAGCTCCCAATGGGGCAGTCGGTGGACGCAGAGCTCCCAAAGCTCCTCCTGGTGTTCCACCCAATATACGTTGTGTCTCCGCAGCAGCAGCAGCTACCCGTCTCCATTCCTCATCACAAGCTACAAGATTTAGAATACATTTTATAAATACAGATGATCTCTCACTCATTATGGGGTCAATAAATATTTTCAAAAATATAGATAAATGAATGGAAACTAAAGTTTAATAAAGAAATTTTAAAACAATTGAATTTAAAAACAAATAAAACAACCCAAAAACCACAACAAAATATCATGTTAGAATATGTTATTCAAGATTTACTTTACAAAGATAAAAACATAAAATAATTATTTATACATAATATTGCATATGGAATGATTGGTGTGGTGATTGATTTAGTGTTAATAGGAATTGAAAATAAAAATGAGATAAGTTTGTGCAAATTCTATCAAAGAAATGAAAACCGAATTTGATAATTGAATATGTTTTTTTTATTATTTCGAGGTCAATTTGAATGAGTATGTTAAAAAAAAGAAATAATTTTTTTCATATTTGGATTTCATATGAATTTACATTGATAGTTATTAATAATATGTGAAACGAACCATAAAACCACCGTGGTTAATATATTTGCCAGATCAAATATGCAGAGTCAAATGCAGTAAAGCATAAAATCAAAAGTTTATGATTCAAGCACAAAACTTATTTGAGATAGACCATCCTGGAATATGCGGGTAAAGATCATAAGATTGGAGGGTGTGCATTTGATTATTAGTAATGGAAAAGGAAGAGAAATGAAGATGTATGTATGTTGTGTATTCGGTTAATTTGGTTTACGTGCCTGCAAGAGAATCAGAAGTAGTTTCGAGGAGACGAGGGTAGTGTGTCAAGAGCGGGAGAATAGTAGATCCCTCGACACGGCTGATTCCTGCATGTAATATTCAGCAATTTACCTCATAGCACAAACATAACATGTCATTTTACAGTTAGTACACAACCTAAGTGTTGACACAATATCATTATTATTAGTTTATGAATCATACTGAAATTAAATAAGAATATGAAAAAACACAGTTATTGTAAAACTTACTATCAAAAAATACTGACAATGTTAATTACAACTATGAAAATGATTCAATTTTTATTATTAATTTTTGTTAATTACTATGCTCGAGAGCTTTTATGAAAAAGTTCTCTTGAAGCACTACGGCACTTTCCATCATAGCTGTCGCTTCGCTCAACAGTTTTCGGGGAACTGCTTTTAATCAAAAATCAACATTGAAAAATCAAACACAAAGCAACAATGTTAATATGGATGTATGAAAAATCTTTTATATACAATTATTAAAAACAAAACACAGTAATGTATAGAATAGAAGCTTTGTATCAGAGTGAATTATTCTGTAGATGTGAGCCGATTTCTATGATTGCTTCAGAGCAACTAAAATGGATTTATTAATTATTATTTATAGATTGCTTGAACATGCGTTTTAAACATTGCAACATTCTATTATGCGAGTAAACCCTGCTCCCAAATATATAAATATGGTATGAAATAGTGTGCTTTGTATATGATACTTTGTGCCCCCCCGTTACCTGTGGTCACCGCAGCCTTTGTACTGGAGTCTCTGTAAGTGCCATTGATGATGGCCAACTCCATTAACTGTCTCTTCTTTAACTCGTCTTCACCGTCAGCTTGCTACAATAAACACACTCTTATAGTATAAATTCGCTAAATATTATGTTATTGTAATGTTAGTGTAAAAGTTATTATTAAAATTAAAGACTTACAGGAATAAGCAGACGTTTGACTTCCTCTACAGCACGTGCCAATTTTGCAACAGCTCTGTTTTCTGTGTCTTCAACAGTTAACAATACATGGAGATCATCTGCTAAATGCTCCCAGTTTGGCTTGCCTCTATTTGCATCTTCCTATTATTTGAAAAGTTGTATAGTACTCAAAATTATACAAACATGACAATATTAAAAACATCAAAAATTCTAAAAGGTACACAGCACTAGCAAAATTACAAACATCATAAATTATTTTGCTTTTTCCAAATACCTCTTTCAGTCCGTTATCTCCTTAATAGTGAAAGCTAATAAAATTATATAATTTTATCAACAGTTATAAATCACCTAGTATTGGAAGTTTATAGAGGATTATCATAAATACCTTTTTCTTATCTCTCATGGATCCTTTCCCTCTAACCATGATTTTGCATCCTGTCTCTTGTTCCAACTGTTTCGCTGTCATACCCCTGGGTCCAAGGATTCGGCCAACGAAGTTGAACTGTAACAAAATAATATGAATGATTAATTTTTTTATGATAATAATGGTGATATCACAGATAAATGATCATTTAACATTTAATTTTCCATATAATTTTTCACAAAAGTGAAATATAATTGCCACTTAAAATTGCTATTTTTTTAATTTTAAGAGCAATTTTGCCACTTTTTTTTAGAGCTACTTTTCATAAAAATAAGTGCTATTTTTTTGCTGACTCTGCTAATATTCATTCATTAGCAGCATTAGCATTGTTTGAAAAACAATAAATTTAAGAATATATAAGATTAGGTAAAATTACACGATATGTAGTTATATCTGGTGCAGCTAAAATAACCTAACAAAATACACCATTGTAATCTAAATCAAACGAATTTTCGTAATATTATACATTTCTACGTAATACTCGTGCGTGTTAATTAATTAATTTATTCTATTTAATATATAATTTTTCACAAAAGTCAAATATAAGTGCCACTTAAAAATACTATACAGGCGAACCTCGACTTTCGCACATAATTGGTTCCTGAAAATGTGTGCGAAACTTAAATGTTCGAAAGTAGAGGGAAGAAAAAAAAACACCAAAGGTTGTATCTACTTCAAAAATTACTCAGTACATATTAAATTGAAATTATATTTTATAAACGAAATTGTCAAGAGTTTTTTGTATTTTTTTTTCTTTTCTTCATAGAGAGTTCTGTAATACCCAGTGCTATAATGGATCTCCCTACGCACTTTAGATATGCGTTCTCCATTTGGGTCACATTCTTCTATTATATTTAAAAAATTCTCAATATGAATTGGTATTGGGTATTTCTTCTGGTCCTTCTTCCTCACTTTCGTTTTGTACGTATGAACTAGAATGTTCATTCTCGTGTTCAAAAATGTGCGAAATAGCGAATTGTGCGAAAGTCGAGGTTCGCCTGTATATATTTTTTATTTTAATAGCCATTTTGCCACTGATTAGAGGTACTTTTCATAAAAATAAGTGCTTCTTTTTTGGCGGACACTGGTAATAAGTAAACATTTTAATTAATTAGCACTAGTTTAATTGAAATTATATATGGAAATATGATAAGGGAAGCATGTTGAAATTTGGGTGTCTGGAGGCGTCGACTCCCTCGAACATGTTAAGCTGACGCTTTCTATGAATAAACTTGCTGGCAAAGAGCCAGCTGTTCCATTTGCTGGCGTCTGCCTTCCTCCATATATCTATCCTACACCATTTCTTCGACAAATCATACCATCTTCTGCATATTCAACCCAAAAACATCAACTGCCAGTTACCATTTAATAACACGCTTCGATCAAATTCACGTATTTATAAGTCAGATCTGACGGTTTTTAATTCCGTCACGCTTTTAGTTAAAAACGAAGCAGTTTCCGGTTTTGCAGTCATCTTGGATATATTCCAAGCTGGAGGTGGAACTAAGATAACTCATATCTAAGTTTACAACACGCTGATCAACGTCTTGAAGACTTAAAGCCACCTGCTTCTGGTTTGAAAGCTTCAAATATAACTGTAAGCGAAAGTCATGATTTACAGACTCGCGAAATTAGACTCGTAAGTGCAACAAATATGTATCCTCATAAGTCTTTATGGAACTGAGCCACATATAGTATGTACGAAAATGCTGATTTTCAATCATTATTTAACCTATTAAATGGGACTTTTTCAAAATAGTAAAATAGTCCTATTTGACCGGCAACTAATGTACATTCATCCATTATCTATAAAACATTTCATGTCTCTTTATGTCATTTAATCGTAAACTGTTATATTTTATAAATAATATTCGAACAGAGTGACATATGACAGGCAGTGTTACCAGGCGTATATTTATTTATTTATTTACGCTCCGAGGAGCTTTTTTTATTATTTTAGAAAGGGTCATTTTGAGAGGGTTTTTTTATACACAACAACGTGTTAATTGTCTGTCGGTGATCTTAACTATTACTAGTTACACAGGTCACCGACAGAGCGGCTCTGCCGACTTAATAATCGCCTCAGTATTTACCTTACAATCCAGGAAATCAGAGTAAACCTGGATCGAGACGATCGATCGGGATTTTATTAATATTATTCCCGATCTCCCAGTCGTAATAACCGATCAAATCAATTTAAAAATTCTTGACTTGAGTGGGATTTGAACCCATGACCACATTATTTGTAGCCACGCTTCTTATCCCCTGAGCTATTACGCTGGTATAAATAATTTCATATAATTATTTAATCATAAAATCTCGAAGCGGGTATTTAAATGATAATATTATTAAATTATTTCCAAAATAATATTAGAGATATTTAATAATGCATAATAAATGACAATTCTCAAAAACAGTATTAATCGGGAGACTCGCTTTTATATTTTATAAATAATAATTAAACCGAGTGACACGTGACAGGCAGTGTTACCAGATTGAATTTGTGGCTCAGTTCCATAAAGACTTAAGAGCATAAATATTTTTTTTGTAGCGAATCGATCATAATTAAATGTTTGTTTTAAAAATTGCCAGCACAAAGCATCTTTTGAGATTGACATGTGCGACGACCCCTGCCAGAAAATTTGTAAATATGTCGCATTTTTTTTACTCCAAACAAAACGCTTACACGTGGCTCTCCTACGAAACACCGGATATACAAATATAAAAATACCTACAAAACTATCTAAAACTTAATTTAATTATGATAAAAACTACGTATAGGTGATTCACGATTTTAGAATCGTATTATTTTTTACGTACATTCTCCGCCATAATAATGTGCGAGTCGCATATGAAAAACGTGGCCGCCTGCGTGTATTTATAAACATCCATTAATACATCGTCTGTTACAATCATTTCATGAAAATTAATTTGAAAATTGTCGCATTTTAAGCGAAAAAAATCTACTGAATGCATTCAATATAAACGAGTTGGAGAAATATGGATATAATGCGTGAGAGAATTATGCAAATGAAACGTGATCGATTTAACAGACAGACATCTGCTTAAGTCGTCGTCGAATAAACTAAGTGAACTAAACAGATAAAATTAATATTTCAAAAAAAACTATATATACATATCACTCATTAGAGCTTTCTTTTAATGGGGGGTCACTTTTTTTAACTGTATGGTTGGCACAAGTTAACGACGTTGCCAAGTAACTGCATATTACATTAACGACCCTGTCTTCTTCTCTTTACATATGACGATACTGTACTCTCAACTTACTGTTTTATTGTTATCGCCTTAAACGGAAGACATTTTCATATTCATGCTGTCTTTGAATACGATTTCGACTTTCCGATGTATAAATTTATTATAATCGAAAATAATTATTCCAAAAACCCATACTGACTAGTGATTTCATCATCAAAATCCCTATTATTATAACATTTTCCAATGTACACAATCTTGAACACTCAAAAAATTTAATGATTACATTTGAAATAACACAATAATTAAAACGTAAATAGTATAATCGACATTTTTGTATATAGTATATGCATTTAATATTTATGGTGATACAGTAAAGAGAATAAGGTGTCTGTTTTTTTTTTTGAGCTAGTATGTATAAATATTAAGATGGCGGAGTGAGTAGACGAGTCTGAGGGAGACTATTTGTGTTGCCTCTGTCAAACTCATCTGCTTGGTCCGCCATCTTGATTGAGGCAACACTGTAATCAAGATAATTAACAGTGTTTAAACAACAGTTATGAAGAGCGATGTACATACTGCTTATCAAATTAACTGACGCGCTTAAACAAATAGTATTGTCTCACTGAGACTCGTCTACTTGGTTCGCCATCTTGATACAGTGATACTTCAACATACAAGTGCCCCCACATACTAGTTTTTCAAGATACGAGCAATCGGCTAGAGAAATCCATGGGTCTGAAACATTTTTTTTTTCTTCTAAACAGCCTACATGTGAGGGCGAGAAAATTTTAGCGAAAGTAACGCTTAATAAATCGAATTTATTTCATTCTATTCTCGTTTTAGTTTTATACAATAAATATTTGTCATTTAAAAATATATGTTTTTATTCAAAAACACGTGGTACGTTAAGAAAGCGTATTTTTTTGTGGCTAGGACTTTTTGGGGGCTGGAACGGCAGTTTGTATGGGAAAATTTGATTCGAGTTAAGAGCAACGAACGAATTAAACTCGTATGTCGAGGTACATCTAATTGTATGGCCCGCTAATACATCTGTGGTATCGGCTTACCACATGGAACTTCTTGTTTTGTTTTTTTTTTTAATAAATATTCAAATGGTACATTATTTAGAAGATGAACTTTATAATAATAACATATACTTCTACTTTATTTCCACAATGAATCCCACATATGTATATTCTTGCCAATTTGGTCACTTGTATTAAAAATAATGTGAGATTGTGAGAATACCAGCTCCTGTTGTGACCTAACCTAACCTAACACTTAGTTAGGCAGAATAGACTCATTTTATTGGGTACCTAGTAAAGAATGGAGGTAATGATTCCTATCAATGTTCAAATTGATCCTTGCGTTATACATAGTTATACATTTACATGGCCAACTCGTTCATTGATGAAGATAATAAATATGCAACACGCAGTATGCAAAACACAGGATGCAGAGTATAAAAACCAGAATAGGTTCAATGTCAAAACGCGCTAACAAATTATTATGTATTACATTCGAGTGTTGACATGAACGATGCATTAAACAGAATATATACATTATGGATTAGATTCGCCTTTACACAAAGATTTTAAAAATATGTATATGAACGAAAAATACTAGACCACCGACAAACAATTGCATTCTATTTATAAATAATTCCATTGACAATACGCGTTATTATTTTGTGATGTGCCAATTCTGTATATTACGATTTGACACGGTCAGTAATTAAATCTGGAGACTAATCGAATATACCAGTTTTTTACTGTTCAAATCCCAGAGTTCATCAGAGCCGAAAATGCTTTAAATCCCTTTGTTAATATATCTGTCAAGATGGATTAAATCCTAATATCTTCGAACTAGACGACTACTCTTTGTTTGTCCCAGAAGCGAGATTACTTCGTATAGTTTAATTGTGCAATCTGGTTACATAAATTATTTTTATATCCCTAAAAAGCATGGAGAGGCTATTACAAAAATTTTCATCTACCCTTAATATGTTCATAAATAAACATTTAAGAAATTTAAGATTAGATTGTATATTTTTTTCATCACAATATCATCAATCACAGACGTTTTATTGCTATTTGAAATAAGAAACAAATAGAAGAAAGAATGTGAACCAAAATTTATTTAAATTTTTTTTCAACAGGCAGCGTAATAGCTCAAGAGATAAGACGCGTGGCTAAAAAATACTGTGGTCATGGGTTCAAATCCCGCTCATGTCAACATTTATATAAAAAATGGTTTGATCGGTTATTACGCTGGTTAATATTAAGAAAATCCCCATCGATTATCTTCACCCAAAGTAACTCTGATTTTTTGGATTGTAAGGTAAAAAAATATAGTATTATAATTAATTAAAAATAATTGTTTAACAGCCAAAATACACACGCAACATTACTTCATGATTCCAAGATGATGGCCCAAACTCGATTCCACGAGCACTATTAATATTTGTTTATTTATAAGATGCGTGGCTACAAATATTCTGGTCATACTTTCAAATCCTTTCAATTTTTTTAAAATTGATTTGATCGGTTTTTACGATTGGGAGATCGGGAATAATATTAATAAAATCTCGATCAATCGTCTTGATCCACGTTTACTCTTGATTTCCTGGATTGTAAGGTAAATACTGATTGTTAAGACGGTGACCTGTGTAACTATAATAGTTAAGATCACAGACAATTAATTAACACGTTGTTGTGTCTAAAAAAAGCTCCTCGAGGCGTAAATAAAATAAAACCCCGTGATGAAATGACTGTCATTGAACACAATGGAAGAACACTTGCAAATCTTCATAACGCCCACGAGGATCAATGCATAAAGGACTTGTCTTATTCGATAATAATAATACAAAGTATGTCGAGATATCCGCAGAGAAGAGGTGCTAATTAACAAACATGACGGGAAAAATGTCTCTAACAGACATCAAATAAATCTACCGCCTGTTTGCCTCAGTTATTTTAAAATAATTCTAATATTAATCATGAGGTACGTGATTTCGATCTTAGTTTATTCAACAAAATGTAAAAATGATGATGTGGACAAAGGTGTGGCCTGTCATAGAATTATGTCACAAATGATGACAGCATTCGCGTGTTGACATTATATCAATACCGTTCCCTGAATATCATTACAAATTACCGCACTTTGGGTATTATTTAAAAATATTTATGATTTGTGCAATTATAATTAGCATTTAGAAAAAATATCGATTAAAAATGTATCTAATAAATAATAAATAACAAATGCGTTTCCATTTAAAAGCGTTTTCCATTTAAAAATCTATGATCAATTATCAATATCCATAATATATAGGTATACAGTTTTCATCGAAGCATGATAAGCAGACCTATTCCAAGTGGGTGTAATTAAGTGTTTTGACGTATTCGAGCTCTGTAATGATATTATTTGATTACTGGTGTAATTTTAATTGAATTTGTTAATGTTGTTTAATGTTCTGCTTGGTTTTTTAATAGGACGGTAATAATTTGTTTATTTTTATTAGTCAGAAGATGTTTGAATTTTAAAAGTAAATTATAAATAAAATATTTTAATACGGTTTTCATATGATGACAACACTCATCACAATATTTAAAAAGCCAGTCTTCCAATAAATACTGTTTTTTGAGAATTGTCATTTATTATGCATTATTAAATATATCTATTATTATTTTGAAATTAATTTAATATAATATATCATTAAAATACCCTTTTCGAGATTTTAGAAATGTATTAATAATTGTAATAAAATATTATTCTTCAATCTGGTAACACTGCCTGTCATGTGTCACTCGGTTTGAATATTATTTATAAAATATAACAATTTACGATTAACTACCTTCTATTGACAGAGACATGAAATGTGTTATAGATAATAGATGAATCTACATTAGTTGCCGGTTAAATATAACCATTTTACTATTTCTAAAAAGTCCCATTTAATAGGTTAAATAATGATTGAAAAGCAAAATTTTTTGGACGTTTCATACTTTTGGTAAACATACGTTCGGCAAACGAATTTGCGATGAAGCAGTACCACATCTCATACATATTAAGGACTATTTTCGCATACATTCAATAAATAGAATAATACATTCTAATATACAAGCCGCACAGTCTTCTACAATTGTGAACGATTGATATGTTTTTTCACCCTCTTGGGCGTGGTTTGATGATAACATACCGAATATTGACATTTGACTGTGGATACGTGCAAAATACATATGTTGAGAGGTCATTAGAGTATGGTATAAAAGAGTAAATAGCAAAAAACGGACAATAGATGGAAATATGGCTATTTTCGCACATTCGATACGGTCGACCGAACGGTTAAGTGGGTTACGCCAAGCCATGTCAACACCAGGGACGTCAATCATCAGGTACTACTTCGTGTTAAATGTCAAAACTATAAATCTAAACTATATTATATTTTAATAATACCTACAGTCAAATAAATAATAGAAACTTTAAAATAATCCCAAAGTAAAATATATTTAAATATATAGTTGATCGGTTATTACGACTGGGAGGATCGGGAATAATATTAATAAAATCGCGATCAATCGTCTTGATCCAGGTTTACTCTAATCTCCTGTATTGTAAGGTAAATACTGATTATTAAGTCGGTGACCTGTGTAACTAGTAATAGTTAAGATCACCGACAGACAGTTAATTAACACGTTGTTGTGTATAAAAACCCTCTCAAGAAGCATATTAACAAAAAAAAAAAATAACTTGAACCGATGGATTAAATTATTCAATCTTACAAGTGTTAATTATCTTACTAATTCTCAAATAATCAAAAATATTATTTTGTTTTAGCGTTTCGAATTTGTAAATGGTTTTTTTTTGTTTCTCTTTTGAAGCTGTCAATAATGGATTTCGATATTTAATTACCTTCTTGTATTATATTCGTTTTTAATTCGATGTAATTAATAAGCCATCCATTAGAAATATAACGTATTTGCTAAACTACTACATATTTAGATATTTCATGTACCTATGTATGTTTATCCGACACCAACGATATTAGAAAGCCGGACAAGTGAATGATAAATATCACTCACTCGTCTACTTGGTCCACCATCTTGATATTGAAACACCCGTTTGTCTGGCGTTCTTAACGATTTATCCGATTATAGTGGAAACTCATATTAATAAAATAACAAAAACAATAAGCAAGTGTGTTTTTCATTGATTTATATAGAAAAAATTGTTTCGCATAACGAGTGAGGTTTAGGAACGAATTATGGTCTATACAAGGGGTTTCAATGACCTATTCATTTTCCTAGCAATCAACAATCAGTGATTCTAATAACAAATAGTTTATATTATAATGACAGCCCTGATGCAGGTGACAGTAAAATGACAGTGTTCTCCTGGCTGAGATCGCATGTTTGATGATTTTGTCATCGTCCACAATGTGTGCTGCTCGTCGAATAAATATTCATGCACTATAACAATGAATGACACTAGTACTATTGCATTGTCAAAATGACGTCACTGTTGAATATTCATAGGATTTAAAAAAAACAACAGCGAATTGTATACAAGACGGTATTTGTATGTGAAAGAGATCGCATTGAAAGTACATACGTGAAATTGGTTAAAGCGGCCTAACGACAAATGATCTCATGTACAATTTTATTTGAGATTGATTAAATCAAGCACATGGTCAAGAAGTATTGTTTGAAGCATGCCAAATGTGAAATGGCAGACTATGAAATCCTCATAGGAATTTTTCCCATCTGTCTTGGAATGTTGCCACACTTATGCATATGCCGCCATTAAGAATCAAGCACGTGTTATTTTTGCACTAAAATTAAACTTTGTACCATTTTAAATAAAACACACCACAGAGAATAGTAGATAATTGAAACAATAAATTAATAATTCATTATATCATAAATATATAACATTTAATAATTCGTGTTATTTCTCTATTTGCAATGTTTGTTTTTAGGAGTAATGAAGTGTTATAATTAACTGTCAATATGGCAGAAAAATAATAAATTGTGTAATTTTTGCACACAATTCAGCACACAGTCATTTTTCATCAATTTATTTTTATACATTATATAAATTATAATTATTTATAAGATATTTGCACTTTTCAATTAAATTTAAGATTTTTTTTTGTAATGAGGAAAAATACAAAAAGAAAGGCTTTCTTTGCAGACTTGAAAAGTCCATTTTGCCAAATTTTACAGGAGAGACAAAAAACTGATTGAAGCTTAAAAGACGCAGACTTAAAAACTACACATTTTTTTAAAATAATAAAATTTTTGTTTACATAAAAATATTCAACATTAATTTCATGAAACCTAAATAAAACAGAGTTACGTTTAATTATTCCATTGGAATGGGTGCATGAAGATATGTACGAATTTTTTTCTCAGAATTTAAGAATATTTCTAACATTTCTGCATTAACAATTTCCATTAAGTGGTATTATAATATTTTGGAGTTAAGCAGTCTGCAATGAAAGCAGACGATATAGGATAATTCAGATACAAAGCCAACCCCAAAACTAAATAAATATATATTCTCTAGAATGACAGTGGTCAACCCTAACTAATATTTTATTCGAATAGTAATCAAAATACTACGTTATATTATCACAATATTCAATTGCAGGTGTGGGCGATCTGGCTCTTGGATATTTAGTGTGAAATCAGTACGAGGACTTGATAGTACGTATCTTTTATTTATTTATTCAAATATAATGCACCTCGCATTGAATAATGTACTAGACTTTATATTACCACAATACCCCATACTACACCCACGAAACATAATTAAAAATGACTGGATGTTCAGTATCCATGTGTCACTATAACCAGGTATACTTAACCCTAACAAAATTAATTATAATCAAATTCATAAAAAAATAGATATTTTTCTATCGGATTCATTGAAAGTCCTTGGCAGAAAAACAGCAGATGTTACCAGAAGGAAGATTAAAAATATTATTATAATGATATAGAAATTATTGAATAGTTTATATTCATCGGCTATTTTACACAACATTTATGTTTTCCAAATATTATATAATATATGTATATCAGTGGAGTAAAATCATTTTGAAAGTCAATTCCCCCCTTAGGTTTACAATGGTATAGTGTAATTTATTTATGTTAATTTAGAATAAATTACTAATGAATTCCATTCTGAAAATTGTCTAATTAATACAATTATTATTACGTAGGTATATGATACGAGTTTAATAAAAGTATTTTTTATTTATTAAACGCCCAACTGAGGTTTAACAAAAAAGAGACAGAAAAAAATGTTAGTGTTAAAAAAACATATATTTAACATAGGACTGATTTTAATATTTATAATAAATATGTGAGAGTAATGAATATTTTCAAAGTTGGTATATAAATTGAATGTTGTTGTTTAAAATCAATCAGTCTAAATTTATTTATTATTAAGTATATTTTTATAAACTAGGTAAATCAATATGATATTCTTTATAGATTGTCTTTTTGTTAATAAAGATTACTAATAAAATACGGTACTGATTAATAAGACTATGTGATTATTCTTGGACAAATTATTCGATGATTTTTCACGGGTCAAATAAATGTTTACGTATACCGAAAATGGCGATCATTTTAAAGCATTCCGCATAGGTTTGTACTAAAAACACATCGCGATTTTTAGACATTACCACGTGAATTTTAGTTTAATCCAATTTTAACTAAAAAGGTTATTTACTCGTGTAAAACTAGTATTGTATAATAGTGGATAG
This sequence comes from Agraylea sexmaculata, assembly GCA_022606485.1. Taxonomy (NCBI): domain Eukaryota; kingdom Metazoa; phylum Arthropoda; class Insecta; order Trichoptera; family Hydroptilidae; genus Agraylea; species Agraylea sexmaculata. The sequence continues at coordinate 56,115 of JAGTTH010003036.1, read as the reverse complement.
CTGCTGTTGGAACCTGCTCATGTAAGGTACAAGAATGAATGGCAGCATCCCACTCTCTGTTGATACTGACAATAAATCGTAATGTATATTATCTTGAACACGGTCACATATTTACCACACAGAGCCTTCTACTTTCCAAATCGTTTGATGATAATAATATTAATCAGATATTGATCAAGTTAATAATAAATATTAATCAGACATTTAACAACTTAATAGATGATAAAAAGGTTGTAGTTATATCTGGAGCAGTTAAACAAACTAACAAAATACATCATTCTAACCTTAACATATTTTAGTAATAGAGTGGTACCTCGACATACGAATGCCCTGACATACGACAAATTATATTTGAGAATTTCTACCTCGACATACGACAAAAATTTGAGATACTACTTTTTATGCGCGATAATTTTTATGGATGGTCAAATGTCCCTAGTTAGATCTATGACAAAAAGTCGCATCATATCACTAATACTAAGGGCCTTATTCAATATAATACATATGCCCTGGCATACGAATGTTTTGAGATACGACGAATAATATTCGAGAATTTTTACCTCGACATACGATGAAAATTTGAGATACGAATTTTTATAGATGATCGCTTAATTTTTATGGAAGGTCACTACTAGAATTTCGCGCCAGAATTGTGTATATGTAAAAATCAATTCATAATCAATAAATATTTATTGTGCATTATTACTAGTTTATTAATTTGAACCTCAAATCATACACCTCCCAATTACCCATTGCCGATTTTACAAAATGTACATAAATATTTTTTTTATTCAAAAACACGTGGTGCGTTAAGAAAACCATATTTTTGCAAGGACTTTTTGAGGATCTGGAACGGATTAATAGCAGTTTGTATAGGAAAAATTGCTTTGAGATAGGATTGTTTTGACATACGACGATGATCCCCGAAATGAATTAAATTTGTATCTCGAGTTACCACTGTATTATAAACCTATCCCTTGCTTAACACGGTTTTTGTTGAGTTGGAAAAAAATGTATTTTGACGTTAGGTAGTCGTTGCCACAACTGTGAGAATTGAAATTTCAACAAGAAATTAAACAATGCATTGCCAAATATGAAGAGATTTACAAAATATCAGAAAAGATGAACAATCACGAATTGCCAATTTTTTTAAACGACGACAGAATATAACAGAAAATCTAATTGAAAGTAGTAGTGATGAGTAGTAATAGTAATGATGACATACAGCCAATAAAAATGAAGAAAATCACTACATTAATATCTTCTAGTGATAGTGACATCGAATGATATATTTTATTTGGGTGCAAAATATGTACTTCGAGAAATTTCCATGGTTTTACCTACCTGTTTTATATAAATATCTCTCAAAAAGAAACTATCCCCCATTTTCATACATTTGTTAGACTCGCTTAACATGGTGATTTGGTGGAACCAACCTATCTATCGTGTTAAGCGAGGGATGAGTGTATATATTTATATAAATAAATAAATAAATATAATACTTGGTCAATGTATAGATTTATAAGGTATAAAGGTATTTTTTGAAGACTAACGTGTTCAAAACTATCTTCTCCAGAATAATATGAATGTTATTCAGTAAAATCAATAACAAAAAAGGTTGCCAATAAATAAAATATATACAACCTGAGTTATAGCTATGTAAACCTCCTATACGATCCAGAAAAATTTATTTGAACTAGAGTTGGTGTAACGATGATTTACTTTATTTTTACTGTTTTATCATAAGAACAATCACAATTTATAAAATCACGCAATATGTAAATCACAAACACCCTTCCTCTGTGAACATCCCTTAATTTTCAAATTATATTTGATCATGGAATTAGATTTAAATCGGAACGGTTTATTTTAGAAATGATCGCACATCTTCACAACAGCTGTGATTTCCTTGCGAATCGATGATGCAATCGCACATTTCGGTAACGTGTTTAAAATATATCGTATTTCGGAAGTCATACGTTTATAATCAAACAGGATATGAAACATTTGGACTATTTGAATTTTAAATTTAATCTTGTAAGAGATGTTTGAGAAGGTGTCTGACACGACGACGAATACATTTGATTACCGATGAATCGATCAAAAAGAAAATTTATTTTCAATTTAATTTATTTGACACGTAAAAAATCGGTCGATGTTTAGACGAAATCCCGGATTAACCGAACTATATATAATGTTTCGTCACCATTCGGTTGTTGATGAAGCATTGGGTAGACTGCCAAGTCTTGGACAGTTAAACACATTGTTAACGAGACCAATTGTGAATTAGAAATAGCTCAAATAAATGTATACATTAAAACATGCCCAAGAGAAACGATTATATCAGTTTGCATCATAGATATAAACATAAGTGGCCAAATGCGTGTTTAGTTCAAGTGGATCAAGTGGCCAAAAACATGAGTTACCTGGCAAACATTATACTGTAAACATCTCTCTTCATATCTTCAGTTATATTTCATAGTAAAATGGGCAAATGCATTGTTACTACTTGTCATATGGACTCAAACATAGGCTCAATTTTTACCGACTACTTCCTTAAGATGCTTAAAATATTATTGCGTTTTAATCGCCAAATAATTGTCACAACCACTCTCAGCGGCCACTAGGAAACATGTTTAGTGAGGGAAACACACTTACGCCTTTATCGAATAATACACGGGATGAACATTTCTAATGTTTATATCTATGGTTTGCATATAATGTAATTTGTATTCAATTGAATATAACGTAAATATATCTAATCGGCATAACGAAGACCATTAATTACACAAGAAACGAGAGATTAGTTAAGAAATACATCAAAGCTTAAAAGAGTATTATTTCCATACTAATCCTCGGTTATGTATTTTAATTGATTTAAATTCCATTTCGAATAATATTGTTGTCAAGTAACGTATTATTTGCATGTACATACATTAGTCATTCGGCCTTCTGTTCAATATATCGTCATAGATGAACGATTGAGGTAAGCCGCCTCTCGTAAATATTATACGCAAATGACCCATGGCTTACACATTAATATTGGATATTATCACAAGCTTAAAGGATATTAATTTTTAATATTTCCATGAAATGACCCATCGTAGGTAAGTGGGGCTCATTAGTAAACAGGTCACTGTTTATGCATAGAGTTAGTTAGAACACACGATTGCTTTGTCTGATTTACGATAACAAGCGCCTAGAACAAAAGTCTGTGTAGTTATAAAGGGACGTTATTAATTAATATTCTGGACTCGTATGTGTGAAAAAAAATATACGCACAAAGCATATTAATTTAATACTAAAATATCATCGCTGTACAAAGATGCGCATAATATTAAGCAGGTGGGAGTTTCCATTAGATCACTATTGGTTATTTTATATGCGATAAGATAATAAGGAGGTGCACGAAAAATCAATTAGCGTAGTATTGGTCGAGCTTGTAAACGTAAACTAGCCAATAGAATACTAGTACTTAAAGATAAAATTACTAAATATAATATTACGAGAGTATCGTAAAAGCTACGGTTCAGTAACGTGTTGGTATATTATGTACTAAGTATTGGTAAGAAGACCTATTCAGTGGGTAAAGGTATATTAATTTTAACTAATAAGTTAACCTAGTCCAAGTGAGTGTAATGAAGTGCTTTGGTCTATGATACTTACACAAAACATAATATGATATAAATCTACAATTATCATTTATTAAATTCATAAGACAAACTGTAAAATTGAATGCTAATTTCAAAAATATTAATATGATTATATTTTAAGATTGTTCTGTTAATGTCCGAAATTTAAAATAGAATAAATAAATACATTTTACCACATAATAAAGCAATATTATAAAAATGTATTTGATTTAGTATATTATTTTAATTACTCTCTGATATTTATACAAACCATTATATGATATACATATACAGTTATTTATTTATTTGCATATAAACGCTCATAAGACATTTTTTACAGACAAGACAAAAATAATAATTATTAAAAAGGTTTAAAAACAAAAATAAATTATAGTATTATATAAAAATGTATGTATAAATATAATGTATATAAAATAAAATTAATTTTAAGTGTGGAAAGCAATCATTTATATGTTGCTATATAAGGTCGCTCCTAATCAAGCCCTGCAGGTGGCAGAATAGGTGGAAAAGAGTTATCACACTTTTAATATTATATTCATGGGACAAACTATAAAGCAAATTTTAAATCTAGTAATTTTATTATATTGTTTTTTCACTCTCTTGGCCGAGGTTTGCTAATAAACTTAAATACCAGGATTTAAAGAAGACAATAAAAATACGGTCGAATAGAGGAAACTTGTGAGGGAGGTTTCGGTTCATCGGGTTAACTGATGATGATTATTGTTAAAAGAAATAGACTGGAACTGAAGAAGAAAGAGCGTCTTCGTCGTAAAACAAGACGATAACCGAACGTCAATAAATTTTAATATTAGATTTAAACGGCTATGAAACATGCCAAATGGCGAAACTCATATTGGTGTTTGTGGCAAAATTTTACAGTGAACTTAATTGAAAACGGGTGACTGTGTACATATAAATTTTCACATAATTTTTCTTTCAGCCTTCTGGGCATTGTCTAGCTATTAATGAATTATTAGATGTTGTAATCATGTTCATAGCCAGTAAAGACTTAACACTATCGTGTTACATACAAACGTGATCCGTACATGATCGAATTAGTTTCGCATCGATCGTTCAACGATTAACAACAATCATATGCTCGACAGACCGACTCAACTATACATACAAAAACCTCATGATTATAATTTCAGCCAAAAAGTTAGAATGTGTCATAAATTATATAATGATTTAGTATCAGCTCATTCGTTTAACGACGTTTTGTCGCTATTGGGTTGTTGAGATTCGTGTATGATTGATTGTCGTATTTATAGCCGTATAAACGATACTTAAGAACCATTAACAAGGAGATTATTTATGGAATAATAAATTTAAAAAAATATATAACCAACATCTCTGTATTAGATTATACCAAGTGGTGCCTAATGTGCAGAAATATAGTGAATGTCTTCTTCAGCTCATTATCCAACAAAATACTACTGTAAATGTGCTGCAGACGAAGCTCTTCATCATTACCAGACCTGGTCCAAGTGGGTGCGATGAAGTGCATTGACGTACATATTTGATTTATTTCAACTCTCTGCTATTTACACAAATATTATATGAAATACATCTACACTTATCATTCATCAATTGTTCTATAAAAGCCGAAAATTCAATTAGAATAATACATTTTACCGAATAATGAAGCAATATCGGTAATAAAAATGTAAGCCGTGCAGTGCACTATAATTGGGAGCAATTAAAAATATTTTTTTAAAACCTTTTGGCAGAGGTTTGCTAATAAGCTACTGAGATTTACAGCTTAAAGAAGACAAACTATAAAATTGAATGCAAATTATTATGTTTTAAGATTGTTCTGATAAAATCAGAAAATTTAATTAGAAGAATATATTTTAGCGAATAATAAAGAAATATGGGTAGTAAAAATGTAATCCGCGCAGTGCTCTACAATTTTGGACAGTTGAAAACATGTTTTTTTCATTCTCTTGGCCGAGGTTTGCTAATAAGCTACCATGATTTGTAGCTTAAGGAAGACAAACTATAAAATTTAATGGAAATTATTATGTTTTAAGATTGTTCTGATAAAATACGAAAATTTAATTAGAATAATACATTTTACCGAATAATGAAGCAATATGTGTAATAAAAATGTAATCCGCGCAATGTTCTACAATTTTGGACAGTTGAAAACATGTTTTTTCTCTCTCTTGGCCGAGGTTTGCTAATAAGCTACCAGGATTTATAGCTTAAAGAAGACAAACTGTAAAATTGAATGCAAATTTCAAAAATATTAATATTATTATGTTTTAAGATTGTTCTGTTAATATCCGAAATTTCAATTTGAATAATGCATTTACCGAATAATAAAGTAATATGTGTAAGAAAAATGTAATCCGCGCAATGCTCTACAATGTTGGAGAGTTGAAAACATGTTTTTCCACTCTCTTGGCCGAAGTTTGCTAATAAGCTACCGAGATTTATAGTTTAAAGAAGACAAACTGTAAATTTGAATGAAAATTTCAAAAATATTAATATTATTATGTTAAAATCTTAAAATTCAATTAGAGTAATAAATTTTACCGAAAAAAAAGAGTTGAAAACCTATTGCTTCAACCTCTTCGCCGAGGTTTGATCATCACAAATATTCTGAATAATAATAATAATATATATAATTGTCTAACTGCGTGTATGTTATATGTCTGTATGTCTGTACGGATCAATCTTTCAAATATCCTCAGCGTATACAGAGTCGCTATATACAGAAAAATAGTCCTTAATATATCAGGGTACAAGCATTAAAATTCCGTGTGCTCTTAAGTCTTTATGGAACTGAGCCATATATTCAAAATAGAATAGAATATTTGGTAGTGAGACTACATTTAAATTTGTTGATTATTGAAGATATGCGAAAGTAGCCCTTAATATGTATCGAATACCTTCGAGATATCGTATACTTTCGTTTGAAATATGTTTGCTGTCAGTATAGTTCGTAATGTATGGAAAGTAAAAAAAATTTCATTTTCAATGATTGTTTAAACTATTAAATGGCACATTTTCGAAATATTAAATTATTCCTATCTGACCGGCAACTAATGTAGATTCATCCATTATCTATAACACGTTTCATGTCTCTGTCAATAGAAGGTAGTTAATCGTAATCTGTAAAATTTTATATATTCAATTCAAATTTTTTGACACATGAAACGTAGTGTTGCCAGATCTATAAATAATTCAATTTAAATATTTAATCATAATTAATACATATCCAAAATCTCGAAACAGGTATTTTAATAATAATATTATTGAATTAATTTCAAAATAATATTAGAGATATTTAATAATGCATAATAAATGAAAATTCTCAAAAAACAGTATTTGTCGGGAGACTCGCTTTTTAAATATTGTGATGAGTATTGTCATCATATAAAAACCACGTTATATTATTTTATTAATAATTTTAATAAAAAAATTCAAACTTCTTTCGAATGAAAAAACAAACAACGTATTATCTTCGTATTAAAAACAAATCAGAGCATTAAAAATATTAAATAATTTCAAAATATTGTTAGATGTATTTAATTTGATAATGCATAACATTTTCATACTTCATTTTTAAAATCAAAAATTTCTTCTAATCGATAGAAAAAACACTAAAGCAAAAATGAAATCAAAACTCAAAGATAAACGTCCTATTAAAAAACCAGGCAGAACATAAAAAAACATTAACAAATTGAAAATTTCAATTAAAATTACCCTAGTAAACTTATATTTGCTTGTTTATATACTGGTACTAAAAACAGCTAACCCAGTTACCAGCACTCAACCAAACACACATTTACTAAAACAAACTACGATGAATTCAAACACTTGTGAGATGCATTATTCCCCTCGGGGTAAATTATTTTATACTGGGTGCGACTGCTTATAAATAACAATCAGATAATGCTTTAATTGAATTGTTTCCCATTATTTAATATCGTGTATTGTTTATTTAAATCGACATAACAATAAAACAAGCGTGAAAATGATTTCATCAGAACAGTATGGGAATGAGACAACTTTGTTGCATTATTATAATAATAATAACAGTAGGGGTTAACTTACATATAATATAAACAATTTTTATTGTATGTGGAGCAAATGTAAAACTTAACACATGTACAGATCCCGCTCAAGTTTAAAAATATATGATCGATTATTTAGTTTAATTAATTGATTTCCTGTATTGTAAGGCGTAAGTGTAAGTACTTTGGCGATTATTGCTATATTTGTAGAGTTTTAGACATTTACAGATTCCGCTCAAGTAAAAAAAAATTGTTTTTGCGATTGCATTTGCTTTTTTTTTAAAATGAAAATTGAGTACACATTCTGTAAATATAACAGTTAATATAATATGAATAGATTTTATGGCTTATAAGTATAGATAACCAGCGTAAAGGAAAAGGCGCGTGGCTAAAAATACTGTGGTCATAGGTTCAAATACCGCTCAACATTTAAAAAAATATATTTGACCGGTTATTACGACTGGGAGATCGGGAATAATATTCGTCTTGAACGAGGTTTACTCTGATTTCTTGGATTGTAAGGTACATAATCGGTGACATGTGTAAAGCTTGGGATTCCTAGGCGTGCGTCGCCGTAAACTGACACCGTAAAGACGGTAATAGAGTTGCTTTGCTGTATTTCTGATCAGTTTTTTGTTAATTAGTGCCTCGCTCGAGGCCCAGAGGAGGCATTAACTAACAAAAAACCTATCATAAGTGTAGCTAAGTAACTCTACTATCGTATTTACGGTGACGTTTGCCCGAGAATCCATTACTTTAGGGATAGTTTAGATCACCGACGGACATTGAATTATGAATTTGTAGAAAACTTCTCAAAAAGACCGTCGGGGCGCATATAAATAAAAAAAAACATAAGATATAAGACTCAATTTATACAAAGATTTTGACATCCTGAATTATAATACTACATTTTTGTGTACCGTGTATAAAAAGAGAAATTTCTGTGGATGGATAAAATATCGTCTGTTTATTGAATTTTCTCGTGGCCAAGGATACAAAAGGACGATAACCCTCATTTTTGTAATGGTAGGTGAATGAAAATATTACAGGAGTGTGACACGAATCAAGGTATCCAAAAAAGGACAGAACGGTCACGACTGGTCCCGCTTACCGCCTAACTGTAGTATAAGAGAACTCCTCAGCAGCAGACCATTGCATCTTGACCCACATAACACTACTATCACACTTTTAGCACTGTGTATAATATCGAGGGTATATTGCCAAAAAGTCATATTTCATAGTTTTGAGATAATGGCGAATTAGTGAAAAAATAAAGTCTTAACAGAACTTTAAATTTATGATATATATTTGAATAATTTACAATGTGGTATAAGTCAGTGACTTCTTTCATCTTTCCCAATATAACACAATTATAAAAAAAATACTTCTATTGTAACTACCAGAACTAACTAACTAACATAAACTAAAAATGTAACTATTGATGATACGACTTAAGTGCGTTTTAGGAGTAGATAAAGTAATGAAAAAACATATACAAATGCATCCCTAACTCAAAATATGACTTTGTGCACTTTAGCAGTATACCCTCGATATAATAAAAATAAAATGACAGTGGTAACCAACAGTAGCTAAACACAAAAAATGTGCCTGTTAAATTATTATCAAATTAAATATAAGTTATGCGTACAAAATATGAGGCGTCAGAAAACCAGAGGGGCGAACTCAATAAGGTTTCATTGTTTTTTTTTTTATTTAAAAAATGTAATTTTCGTGCAAACTGTATTATTTTTTATTTTACTTATTAAAGAGTCAAAATATATTCCCTAGCCACCGTGGTTTTTACAGGAGAAGTAAATTAGGGGTGGTTTCCCAGGCTACCCCACAGCAATGAGTCCCTTAGATAGAATAAATAATAAAATATCCTCCCCAACGGGCTTTTTTTAATCTATAGACGAATCATCAGGCGCGACACAGACATGAGTGCTCTTTGGTGCTTCTCGTATCGCTGCCAATGAGAGAATTGTAAGCAACACGAGCGCCAATCAAGCGCTCGTTCTCTCATTGGCGGAGAAAGGAGCATCAAAGAACACCAAATAGCTAGTACCAAGCTCTAGTCTATTCGTACACACACGACTCACTAACACACTATTATACTGAATACGGTCCAAGCAGACTGAATGATCGCTTCCACTCCAAATAGCCGATAGAACCATTTCTATGTATTATGCTGGTAGCATTCTCATTTTAACGCATCCAACCTACAATCTACACATTCTGTGAATCTTTTATATATAATTTTCATTCTTTTTATATATAAAAATCTGCTGTATAGTGTATAATTTAGCAAGAATCTGCGACGCAATGTCACATAATAGCCAACGGCCATATGGCCACCCGGCCGGTTCAGTGTTACCATAAAAGAACTACTCTGCTATGGGAAACTTTCATACTATTTGTACCATTTTGTGTCCTCATATTCACTAGTATAAAAATAGATACACGGATCTACAATTGATTATTTTTATCATGACACAAAAACGGTCAGTGACCTTCCTGCGATATTCTTATCTGACCTGGTATTGGCTGGTATTTTTATAATTATCATAACGCGGCAGTTTTGTAATGAATATTTTTATAATCGTTAATCGAATCGAGCAAGATTGAGCGGACAAATCCAATGGTCCTCAAGATTAAGTTAATTTCGAGTCGAGCAATATCTTAATCAAAGGTGTGGTTAACCACTCAGTTGAAGTAGTAATAACAAGCTATAAAATATATGAATTATGAGCGCTGATAATTGTTTTACCATTCTCGGGGTGCGGTTAGAATGAAGGTGGTCTCCCTTTCAATTACACGTGTATTGCTCGATTGTCTAATGCAGCATGATGATTATTTAAGAAAATTATAACTGTAAGACTTATTTCGCGAAAGAAAGCGTCATCGTCATGGTTTTTTATTGAATCGCCCGAGGCGAAGAGATGCAAATTAATCGATAAAGTGGTGGCGAGTCGGGATAAAAGAGATTTCTGAAGACACTCCCAATCCGGTTGTTAATTTCGATATGACTGGATGAATACGAATCATCGTGAGGGATATTTTTTAATGCAATGAAATACCAATCGAGAAAAGTAGGCCAATAATTTTGAATAAATTAAATATTTTATTATAAAAAAATAAATAATCTTAATAGAAAAAAATATTATTATTTCTTAAATGTCAAAAAATCTATGTTTAGATTTTTTTTTTAGAAAAATACATGTGCATAATAAATTGGCTTTTAAGGATTCAACCTACACTTTTATAAAGGTGGACTTCAACTAACCGAGAATATTATTATTAATAATAAAATATTTGCATATTATGTCCGAGTATGCGGAGAAAATATTAGCAGGGTATATTTTTCACGTAATCTCTCCTCTGATAATAAACATAATCCATTTGGACCTAAAAATATTAGAATTAAATACAAATAATCATTTATTATCTTTACATGATTTATGTAATTGCGCGTTATTTTTCTGCAAGTGTGCACCATTTATTTCGCCTGCTCCAACGTATAATATCGTAAGTGCAAAAAAATTCTGTGTGCTCTTAAGCCTTTATGGAACTGAGCCACATATTCAATCTGGTAACACTGCCTGTCACGTGTCACTCGGTTTAATTATTATTTATAACATATAACAGTTTACGATTAAATACGTTATATTGACAGAGACATGAAATGTGTAATAGATAATGGATGAATCTACATTAGTTGCCGGTCAAATAGGACTATTTTACTATTTCGAAAAAGTCCCACTTAATAGGTTAAATAATGATTGAAAATCAATGTTTTTTGACGTTTCATACATACAATATGTGGCCAGTTCCATAAAGATTTTTTTTTCCACTTACGATATTATACGCTGGAGCAGTCGATATGATTAATATGAACATTATATCACATCACATATTAAAACAAGCCTTCTATAAAAGGCTTTTTGTATTTCACAGTGCGTATAGGCTGATATACGCATATGGGAAAACATAATCGTGACTAAGGCATGGCCCAATCCGGTAAACAGCTCATCAGTAACAGTCAATCAGATAGAAAGACATAAGGAGTAAATAGTAGGTCACAGTGTTATGGAAATACCAGTGTTGTGGCGATAGCCAAATCAAACAGCCGAGCTGTCAATGATCAATTTTCAAGATGAGTAGCTTTGAGGGTGGGATGTTGATTGATATATGATCGAATTGCATAGTTAGCAAATGCGTGATCTCACTTCAAAGCATGCGTTATGTGGGAATCGTGGCATTTAGTACGTGACACTAGTAAGAAGCGCCGCCTGATTTGTGTAATGTTAATGCGGTCATCCATACTAATTATATCGAGCCACTGTGAAAGAGAAATTGTATGGCATCTTCCTTTAAAAATATCCATATAGATTAGACATCTGAGAAATTATTAGTTAATTTTTTAATGCAGAAGAAGTAAGTACCTATATACATATATGATGGGATAGCAAAACCTTATTTTATATGGCTGACAGTTCAACTACAAACATACTACACGAAAAATATACAGGGGGATTTAAACTAATTGAGTATATTTTTTTAATGGACGGTAGGGTATCTTTATGTATTTATTTATTTATTTATTTATTTACGTCCCGAGGATCTTTTTGAGAAGCTTTTTTAGACACAACAAAGTGTTAATTCATCGTCTGTCGGTGATCATAAACACAAATCAACCAGGAGAGTGACTAAATAAAAAAATAACATATTAATACTATTTTTTTTTAAATATTCATTGAAACATTGCTTCCCACATGCACAGCTGTGGCCACCTGCAACAAACTACTTCCTAAAATTCGACATTAGAGAGCAACAAGATTGTTCTTATAAAAACATCCGAATTGATCATGTAAATTGTTTACATGGTGACATTTTTTATTTTTTTTTTACACAAAAACGTGTTAATTGTCTGTCGGTGATTTTCACTATTGCTAGTTACACAGGTCATCAACTTAATAATCAGTATTTACCTTACAATACAACTGAAATCAGAGTAAACCTGGATCAAGACGACAGATCGGGATTTTATTAATATTGTTCCCAATCTTCTAGTCGTAATAACCGATCAAATTAATTTAAAAAATATATATTTGAGCGGGATTTGAAACCATGACCACAATATTTGTAGCCAAGCATCTTATAAATAAACAAATTTTAATAGTGTTCTTGGAATCGAGTTTGGGCCACCATCTTGGAATCAGTTGTTGCTGTGAAGTAATGGCGTGCGTATTGTGGCTGTTAAACACTTAAAGAATTAAACAATTAATAATACTATATTTTTTCACTTATTTTTGCGATACCCTACCATCTTCTAAAATATTTTTTATTAGTTCAAATTCACTCTGTATATGTAGTAGATACATTTTTTTTAAATTTAAGTACGGTTTTTCCATGCTTAGTAAAAGTAAGATGTTAAAGTAAAAGTTACAATATAATCTCATTAATACTTCATATCCCGTTACTCTTCCATATAATCTTAAACTGATTTATGCTATTCTCAAAGTCATGGTGTTACATTGTAACTTTTTACTTTGGCATATTAATTTTACTAACTATGGAAAAACCGGACCTTAATGAATATAGTATCGATGACGAACATAATGTACATGTATGTAATTGCAATAATATCCATGACCGAATAAGAATAAGATGAATCACATCACGGTCACTAAAAATTTTCATAAATTACCATAAGTGATCCAATGCATTTATTTGCACATCGCCTACACACCTTCATTTGTATACGTTAGTCGTAGACTAGTAAATATACTGAAAAAAAGTTTTATTGTTGAATTATCTTAATTTTCAATCTGAGCGTATCTGCTGTCAAATTTATAAATAGCAATACGTGTAATAATAATGACGCAACACTGACAATAAAAATGTTCATAAATTTAAATGCGTGTATATGTGGTTACGTGCAAATAAATCGACTGCTCCAGCGTATAAAATCGTTGTGCAAAAAAATCTGTGTGCTCTTAAGTCTTTATGGAACTGAGCCACATATTGCATGTATGAAACGTCATTATAATTATTTAACCTATTAAGTGGGACTTTTTCGAAATATTAAAATAGTCCTATTTGACCGGCAACTAATGTAGATTCATCCATTATATATTACACATTTCATGTCTCTGTCAATATAAGGTACTTAATCGTAAACTGTTATATGTTATAAATAATAATTAAACCGAGTGACACATGACAGGCAGTGTTACCAGGTGGAATAGGTGGCTCAGTTCCATAAACACTTAAGAGCACACATATATTTTTTACACTTACGATATTGTACGCTGGAGCAGGCGAAATAAATGCTGCACATTTGTAGAAAAATGACGCGCAATTACATAAACCAAGATAATAAATGATCAATTATTCAATATGAATTATAAATAAATGCATATATGAGAATAATTGGTATATTATTTAATTGAATTTAAAAAAATGTGTGAAATATACAGGAAGAGAAGAGGAAGTATGGGCGTCTACCGTTCCATATGAATCCTCATCCACGATAGGAAGTAGGACGCTCCCCGGCTTCACGGCTCTATAGCTCTTGCATATCGATACAATGAGCAATAAATATATATCTAGTTATGATAATGACAAACTGACTCCCTGATTACGCATTGTTTAACGGGTAATTGATTCCGCTGTGTATCCTCATCCACTTATAACCCAATCGATTTCGACGAGTGGCGAAATAAGCCCATGAAGAATTTTCGCACAACTAAAATACGCATCGTTAATCTTCCGTGCACTTTTTTAAACAATAATTGATTTAAATATACTCCCTAATTTCACTAGCAGTTATTGATGTATCTTGTTGCCCACAACACCTCGTAGATTTTGCAAACTGTGGAGGCAATCCAGATGGTTTAGATATTCTCCTTTCGGCTAATGGACTTTGAATAACCGGTATAGGCAAGACAGTTTGTCATCACAGGTATGTAAGCCTGTACAGAAAAGATCAACACTTAAACCGCTTCCAGATGCTATACTTGTCATAACACATAAGAAACATACAACTTGTATTTTATTGAACTTCAAATAATATAAAGGCTTTCATGTAATGCCAATATAACCACAAAAAAACACTAAAACGGGCCAAATTGTTTTGCTTGTGCAAATAGTGCTTGAGGACAACTCAGGATTACCAGACTACGGTGAATATTATAACTTCTCGTGATGTAATTAATTATATTGATAAAATACATTAAGAACAGTGCTCGTTAATACTAAATTTTCGATGTAATGCATCTACATTTTGAGGTTAAGTTATTTATTTACGTAGTACTATTGTTATTTCATGAAATCCATTGAACAAGACCCGTATCGTGATCATTTATGTTGTATAAAATTTATATAACGCAAGAATGTTAAACTTTTTAAAATAAACCAGTAGACTTGGAGCATAAATTATGAAAAGTAAATTTATACTTACATTAAAATTAAATTAAAAATATGTCTTATATACTAGGATCATAGATATAAACATAAGATATCGAATGAGTGGCTAAATGCGTGTTTAGTTCAAGTGGATCAAGTGGCCAAAAACATCAGTTACCTGGCAAACATCTCTCTTCATATCTTCAGTTATATTTCACAGTAAAATGGGTAAATGCATTGTTACTACATGTCGTATGGACTCAAATACATCTAAGCTCAATTTTTACCGCTGACTACTTCTTTGAAATGTTTCAAATATTATTGGGTTTTAATCGCAAAATATTGCCACAAAGACTCTCAGAGGCCACTAGGAATTTGTTGAGTGAGGGAGACACACTTATGCCTTTATCGAATAGGAGAAAAGAATGCAACAATATACGAGTTTACACGAAATTGCACGACTTATTTATAAGCAATGCGATATCTATGACCAGGATATATTATTAAAGTAATACCCGTTGGCTGAGAAAATAAAACATAAATATTGATGAATAAAACGTTTCAAGAAAACCATGTCGCCATCCATTGCAGGTTGTGTTCCTCAATGTGTATAATTTGCAGTATGAATGACCGCAATGAGAGGACAAGCAGCAAAGAAACCAAATACAGTCATCCAAGATAAACGACATACAAGATCGTAGCTCTTTATACGCAGAGTTGCCGATTAAAAGTGCATTAAAAAGGGTTTGGCGCGTCGTTAACATATGACGCCACTTTAATATCAGACATAGGTCACAGTTCAACAGAAACGTACTTATTCAGAGAGGACAGATTTAGTAAATATATCCAAGATGACGTGATATAAAGGTGGGGGCGGGGATCCGCCCTGGGGGCGAAGGCCCGCCTGCCGTGGGAAACTATCAACTGTAACTAATCCTGCCACCATGAAAACTCATTCACTATAAGAATGTTATACCTTAATTGAATCGATTATTGCAATATTACCCTAAATTATTTAAAAAATAATCTTATTTTAGAAAACACATATTTTTATTTCACTAAACTAAAAAGTTCACATGATATTTTTGGACATACTCTAATAAAAAGTACATCCTATAATTATATTAATCATTAAGGTCTTCATACAAACATAAACATATATCAATTCTTTATCTTTTGTTATCCTAAAAAAGCTTAACAGATTACACTTATTGAGTATGCCATTATCAAAGAGGACTTTAGACCATTTTTTTTTCTAAGTGGTTTTTATAGATAATTTATATTATTCAGAAAGTGTCCTACCTAGATGTACATTAATATCGAAAAAAAACCGGCTCAGACATATTTAAAAATCGACTTGAATATAAGCCATATTATGAAAATCGACTGTTTTGTTGGTAATGTTAGTGTCAAAAATAACTTTAGAAGTTAAGAGTAGTCTTTGATACTAGGCATGTCAAGTGTAGTCTAATTACAGTTAGAGAGTTATTTAAGAACCCTAAAGAAGAGTAGTTTAAAAGGCCTTTTAACCATGAATAAAAAATAGTCAAATTAATGTAATTAGTTAATCCATTAATTCAAATATAAATGCTGTCCTAATGGAAAAGAAGCAATAAACGTTGAATATTCACGAAAACTACTTTAATGATTTAAATTAATAAAATAATATATTAACTCACTAACTGTTAAACTACTACAGAAAACATGCTAGGCAATAAAATATTGTCTTTCTTACAGGACAAGGTAATAATAATTTGAGGGACTAAGGGCCGTTTTCAATATAATCGTGCAATTAGAATGTGTTCGTGCGGTGCGTATGCGTGTACACCAATACTAAGAAGCTCTAGTCTATTCATACACACACGACTCACAATCTTATAAACATACTCATACATAATAATTAATTCAATTGAATAAATGTGTCTATAGACTAAAAGCCGATGTGTATGAACAATGGTGGGCATTGCCGCGTGTAATGCGGTAGAAGGTTAATAATAATATTTCTAAATAAAATATGGCATTACAGTATTGTTGTAATAGTTGACCTGCGGTGTCAAGAGTCTACAAAGATCACATGCTGAGAGGGACGCCCCATATAATACCATAAGCGTCTTGTACTTCGTAATTGTTCATATTCAATTATACTCACTCGTACAATATAATAATATTACGAAACTATATCTACGGGTCTGTCTATAACTATTATATATAAAATCCTGATCCATCTTATGGTTATTCTTATCGTGACACAGCGACAAATTTGGTCTCCCTAAAAAGCAAATGGTGTATGGTAGAACAATTGTAGAGGTGTGATGGGATAAGTATAGAAGTGTCAAGACACAATGAGAGGCGGGCAAATGAGTGTATATTGTATGGTGTTGTTGTCAAATATGAATAAAAAAGATCTCACACAATATTTGACAAGTCCATGTAAGCATGACCGCTAACGAGTATATTATCAAATTATTCAAACAACGCTCATTGATCCACGCTCAAAAAATATGAGGGTACTCTAAGCATTAAAATGTTGTAATTAAGGGGCTAAGCGAAATAAGGGCGTATATTGAAATTGTCAATTTTGGAAGAATCTTCATAGTAAAACACATAGTCTTTGGTAGTGGATTCCCAGGCATGCGTCACCGTAAATACGATAGTAGAGTTACTTAGCTACACTTATGATCGGTTTTTTGTTAGTTAATGCCTCGTCTGAGCCTCGGGTGAGGCCCTAATTAACAAAAAAAACGATCAAAATTTCATTAAAGCAACTCTTTTACCGTCTTTACGGTGTACGTTTACGGCTTTACAAGATATGTGAGTTAATATGAAGAGTCATTTTACAGAAAAAGGGCGCATCCCCTTATTTATTTATCTACAACGCCCCGAAGGCTTTTAAGTAAGAATAACTGTGTAAGTAGTTTAATATGTTTATTTATGCATAATTATTTTTAAAAAATGCCTTATTATTTTCGTGATACCCTATAAAATTAATTATTGAATACCATTTTTATATGTTTACGCGCGATGGGCTTTTAAGAGTTTTTTTTTATTTGGTTATTTATACACAACAACGTGTTAATTCACTATCGTTCGGTGATCTTAATAACAATTACTAGTTACACAGGTTAATAATAGTCTCAATAATTACCGCAAAATCCAGTAAATCAGAGTATATTTGAATTAAGGCAATCGATCGGGATTTTATAAATATTATTCCCGATCCCCCAGTCGTAATAGTCGATCGAATATATTTTTATTAACTTTTTTGAAATATAGATATACAATAACCCTATTAGACACTATGCCGTAGCTATTATAAATATACTTATTTAATTGAGAAATTGTAAAATCGATGAGTCGGCGCCGTGGTTTTCTCAATGAACAGCATTCAATCTTATATATCAGTATTAATCTGAAGTTTAAAGGTTTGCCGGTGATTTTATCTTGTGCGTATTTTAGAAGACACCTTAATAAAGCCTCACAATTACACCGCGTCAGATTCATATAAAGATATCCAATGGCGAACGCGTGTCTTCTGCGATTATATCTACGGAGAGCATTGTCGTCGCCCTTGTATTAAGATGAAGTTATGTGTGCAATTATAAATAAAAATAAACTCACATCTGGATGCTCTTTGACTGGAACGTAGACCTTCTCTGTGAGTGTAGTGACGATTCCTTCGGGCTCCGGTAACACGAGAGGATCTTTTCTGACTCCATTTATCTGGAACAAGCTCGCCCTTACTTTTGCAATCTCTGTGAAATAAAAATATATGTTATATAATGTCAAAAATACAGGAATGATTGGGGTTAATTGTTGGGGATTGGGGAGGTCGCGTGACCCCCATAAGGGACAAAGGGGTGCATTTTTCATATGACTTTTGTATTTATAAAATATACTATCTACCCGTATGATTCAAGTGGCTACCATAAGGGCTGATAATCATTCAGTACAACAACCGAATAAATTGATTACGATATTTTTTTTAAAAAGGAGTCAACTGTTGATCTTAAATATATAAAAAAATGTTACAAGAAATATGTTACTTAGTTGATAGATGGATGTTTATAAATAGTGTTACTTTATTTAATTAATTACGTTCCTCCACCCGAGGGCTTTTTAGGTTTTATAGATTTTTTTAAATTTTAAACACAATCAGAGAAACCTGGATCATTATAGATCTCCTAGTCTATCAGAAATTAACACATTATTTCGATAATACATACGATAATGTAAATAATAATTTCAAATTGAAACAGATCTGCCCGATTCAATAATAATATTGGTATTTCCCTTACAATCCAACAAAATCAGAGTAAACCTGGATCAAGACGATAGATCGTGATTTTATTAATATTATTCCCAATCTTCTAGTCGTAATAACAAATCAATTTAAAAAAAAAATTGAGCGGGATTTGAAACCATGACCACAATATTTGTAGCCTGTTATAAATAAACAAATATTAATAGTGTTCTTAATAATAGTGAACCTGGATCAAGACGATCGATCGGGATTTTATTAATATTCTCGATCTCATTATTATTTTTAATTGAGTGGGATTTGAAACCAAAGTATTTGTAGCCACGCACTTTATATGGTTAAAACGTATTTAACACAAACTACTTGGCTTTCTAACAACAGTTATATGAAAAAATAAAGGAGTCGTCATTAATTTAATATGACCATAATCATAAATCCCATCACGGGAATTAAACGTTAGATAAGGGATGAACAAAGAAACTCACTAATGTCATAAATAACAGTAGAACGTAATAAAAACAGATAACTGTAAATTGATAAAACAAATAAAAATAAACGATCACATCAAAGGGGAAATAAATAAGAAATACGTCAATTTGTCGTGGCTGGCATGTGGGTATGTTTAATTAAGCTTGAAAAGAACGGAGCTTTATAACCATGTGGATTGTATTTGTTCCAGTATAATAAATGTATTTGTACAAATATTGTATAAAGTAATGTGTATTTAAATTAACACAGTCTCGTTAGTGAATTTTCACACCCAACATAGTATAACTTGTCAAGTCACGATTATTTTGAAATATGTGCAACTTAATGATATACTCCGACCCTCCTGTATGCAAATTGCTGTGTTAAGCTATTCTCTAATATCCTGAATAATCACGAACAAGTCATATTTTTATACATTACACAATGTACCAATCAGACGCGGGAATTCTACGGAAATTAAAAAAAATATCACATACATAAAATCTTAGAATTTGTACGAGCTTGGCAGTATTATATTTATTATAATATATATATTTGATATTAATTATTAAATGTGTTATAAAATGATGCGATAACTGTCTAGCAATAAACCTTTTGACCGCAAGTAAATGTGGCAATTTCGCACCAAATACCACCAATTACTACAACCCGATATAGAAAATGATCGACCAATTCCCTATTGTTAAGTGTATCGCGTCTTGGATCAGATGCCAATTAAATAAATGTAGGATATTTAGGTACTTTATATTATTTAGGTGTTATAATAATCAGTCTTAGTTAAATATTTATTTTGTTTTATTAATATTATTATGTTGTAAGATTGTTCTGTTTCGTCTAAAATGTATTGTTACAATTAAATAATACAATCACCAAATAATAAAGCAATATTATAAAAACGTAAGTCCCGGTTTCTTCAAGTCGTGTTAAATCTCGAGCTAGTGTGTCACTCGGCGATTTACGTGCCAAATGCGTTTCTTTTAAGATTTAGCTCGAGCTACCAGCTGTCAAAAACCAGCTCGCCAGGTGTTATATCTAAATCTCGTGCTATCCCCTCAATTCCAGTTTCGAGGCGAAAGCGTCGTTTCGAATCGAGTCGCCTGTATCCAAGTTCTCTTGAATGCTTGCGATACACGCATCGGAACAACTCGGCTATAACTTTGACACGCCTTCAAGAAACAGAATATTTGTATGTGACACAAGATTCGTACAATCTCTTGCCACGTAGCACACGATTTAACACGACTTGAAGAAACTGACCTTAAGCCGCGCAGTGCTATACAATTGATTTTTCACCCTTTTGGCCGAGCTTTGATAAGAATCTACGTATTTTTTATAATAGGTATACTTTCTAAAGTGCACATCGTGGATGTGTTTTAGCGATTTACCGTATGACCCTTGAAGTAGTTTGGATGGTAATTATTCATATGTATTGTTGGTCACGACTGGTGGATATTATGGTGTCCCATATGATCGATAGCTTCCCTATGAACGCAATCAATAATGTCTTAATTAGAACAGAGCTCGTGACCTAGCCACCATAATACAATCACGACGATGAAGAAGCAGTTTATATGCCGTTATATTCTCTGCAATTTGCCCGAGTGAAAGTAAGAAAAAATAACACTATTGTTCGCGATTCGTGTTATGACAATATTATTGCAGCAGACAATATTTTCATAGTTCTTGGACGTGAAGGCTCGACACTCGCTCGGTGTGATAGAAATACCTTAACCGTGGAAAACATCATTTAGAATTCGTGATCGGGTCTAGAGAATGATTGTGATCTTTTAGTTGAAAGAAAGCGACCAAGTGAGCTGTTCTCCTCCAGAATGAACAATTGATCTCGATTGAACCCACGCCGCTCTCTTTTACACGAAACACACGTACGACAACGCCGATTGTGGATGGAAAGCGATTGAGGAATATAACCACATTTGGCATTAGACAACTTTCCATAAGGACTTTTACTGATGAATGATATCTGCCTGTATCATTGAACTGTACATTACGCACAGAAAACCTATGGAATGTGGCATATAAAGTAAGGTTTGCCAATAAGATCTCTCTATGGGTAAAACTATACATTACGAACTTAAAGTAATTACATAAATAAACAACAGAGATTAATAAATAAAAAAATCTAAAATCAATATGTATTAACAAAGGAGACAATATGCATATAAAAAATATAATAGATACTCTTAATAAATAAATACACACACATATGTATGTATGCAAGAGCGCCCGCAGACAAAAAATTGGGGAGGATTTTGGGGGCAAAATAATGTGCCATGGGATTTTTTTAATTTATTTATGTTATATATTTAATTTATGGGGGGAGGCAACTGACCCTATTACCCATGCAAATATGGCAAGTGGAAAAAATCATGAATGGTATTTATTTTTTTATTTATAAACACATAGGATTTTTACATCAATATACCCAATTTCATGGTTAGGTATAAATAATGAAGACGCAATTAAAGACGATTACGATTAAAATAAATAAAGATCATAGTTTTCTTTATATGTCGAAAAAATCCAAGTCATAAATTTATATTAAAATATGTGAAAACTTTACTATTTCACAGTAACAGTAAATAGTTTACACAATTGTAAAACAGACAATCGCTTCTCTGGCAGAAGATTTTTAAAACATATTTATATCACAAGTTAAATACCAGTTATTTATTACTGTGGCGTTCTTTCTTTACACAAGCCAGCTGCCAACAAACAATGCATAATATGTCAACGGATTATTTATTATTTTACAGAATCTTAAAATAGGTTTCATATGAAACTTAATTCTAGACGCAGGCTTGTTATTGGAGCGTATAAAAATGTTTATTGAAGAAACAACTTAACACGTATTGTGGAGTGTTGTTGACTCGGGATTAAGATGAATAAATAGTAAGGGAGGAAGACAATGTGGTATGCTGATGATGGCCAGCTTGCTCCATGATGAAAGGGCTCGGTGCGTGAAATGTAAAGCGTATCTCTTGTATCAGGTTTCGGGCGGTGACCGAACAAGGAATTCGATGCGTGGGTCGCCGGTGCCTTTATTCATCACAACTACATTACATTTTACTACAGAGTGTACTATTATTATCTTGCCAGATTTGTATCAACCTGGATTGAACTTTTACATTATACATATTACTATATCACAACGCCTTAAAAATTTAATAAAAAGAAATAAAGATTCAGTCTTCGGGATTATACGTATTTAAATTATACTATTTGATAAAAGTTTTCAGTAGAAAACAGTCGTCTGGAATACCAGAGAACCTATATCTCTGATGGAGCTTTTTTGAGAGGGTTTTTTTAGACAAAATAACGTGTTAATTGTCTGTCGGTGATGAAGTATGTCTAGTTACACAGGTCACCGATAGAGCAGCTCTGCCCGACTACATGTCATATGGACTCAAACATACACTCAAATACATCTAGGATCAGTTTTTATCAAAGACTACCTCTTTAACATGTTTAAAATATTATTGCGTTTTAATCATTAAAATATTGTCACAACCACTCTCAGGGGCCACTAGAAATGTGTTGAGTGAGGGAGACACATTTATGCCTTTATCGTATAGGAGAGAAGAGTGCAACAATACACGGCTTTACACGAAATTGTACGACATATTTTTTTAAATTATTATTAAGAGAACACAGTCGTCTGGAATACCAGAGAACCTACATTTCTGATGGAGCTTTTTTGAGAGAGTTTTTAGACACAACAACGTGTTAATTGTCTGTCGGTGATGAAGTATGTCTAGTTACACAGGTCACCGATAGAGCGGCCCTGCCCGACTTAATAATCGCCTCATTATTTACCTTTCAATCTAGGAAAATCAGAGTAAACCTGGATCAAGACGATCGATCGGGATTTTATTAATATTATTCCCGATCTCCCAGTCGTAATAACCGATCAAATCAATTTAAAAATTCTTGACATGAGCGGAATTTGAACCCATGACCACAGTATTTGTAGCCACAAGTAATGACAACAATTGGCGTATGACTACAGACTGAGGTGTGTTTACATTTCAGTGGTTTAATAAAGGATCCGTATAAAATTGGTCTGTCAGGGGGACTGATTCAATCTGTCCCTCCATATGTTTACGGAGAGCGTGCACAAAATTTTATCTTTATCTTATTAAAATCTTTTTACAATTCTATTTTCATATGTTTATGCTTTTCTTCTTCTTTTATTTCATTGTTAATTTTTTATTGATTTCTCTTCTTTTTTTTGTTCCAACTGACGAGTGCTGCATTATCATCACGGTGACTTAGGATCCCTCGTAATGCTCTAGTGGTACTTCAGTAATCATACTGTCATAATCAATATTAATATATGTAAAATAAAATAAAAACATATTAGACGGACATAAATTTAACACAACACTACTTACTCGCGTAATAGATCAAGGGAAAAAAGACCATGGGTCCAAATCCCGCTCAAGTAAAAAAAAATATTTGATCGGTTATTACTACTTGGAGATCGGGAATAATATTAATAAAATTCCGATCGATAGTCTTGATCTAGGTTTACTCTAATTTCCTGGATTATAAAGTAAATCCTAAGACGCTCTGTCGATGACATGTATAAATAGTAATAGTTAAGATCATCGACAGACAAAAATTTAACGAGTTATTGTGTCTAAAATCCAAAATTTATAAAATCCTAAAAAGCCTCTTGTGGTTTATAGAAATATAAATACTAATTTAAAAAATAAAATGCCATGCAATATTTTTTTATGAAATATAAATATGAATTTAAGTTCTCATTAAAAATCCCACACGTCAACCGATACGTTTATTAAATTGATATTTTTCTCATTGTAATAATTTTTTCTCGAATTATAGTGTAAAAGTCGCCATACTTTCTCCCCTTATTCGGAGGGTGTCATGGAAAGTGTTATGTTGTTAGATTCGAAGAGTAAAAAAGATTTATAAATAATAAGTGATATTTAATTATTAAAAACGTACCGAAAAAAAATATTTTTACAAAAAAAAACAATTAGACGAGAGTAGTACCTACTAATTGATATTTAGTACCTTGGTGAAACTAATGACAGTGGCAACGTAATTAAATTCACACATTATCATATGAAAATTTAGCATATAAAGTGTTTTTTGAAAGGAAGACATAAAATAATACTAAAAGGAGGGCCTGTAGTTAGTAATTTCGAAAGGATAACACACTAGTTTAATTGACAGTGATAAACGACTTGACACCTCTGACACTTCCATATAAAGCCAACAGGTAAAATTGCTAACTAACTTACAGTAATTATAAACATCATCAACGAATTACCAATAGCTCACTCGTTTAAAATTATATATATAGTGAAATTATGGGACATCTGAAACTGCAACTAACAATAGAGAAATATACATTCGAATTTAAATTAAAAAAATATATATTTAAAAAAAACCAATGATGAATTACCGATTGATTACTGCCTTTTGTTTCAAATATAGATATAATAAATATCCGCTAATTGACACGTCGTAAAAATGAAGAATAAAAAGAAATTGAAAAATAAAATTTTTTTTTTCGTATATTCACTTGAATATAATTTTATAAAGAAAATATTATTATTTTTAAATGGCTATCGACCTGTTGGATTTATGGTCCAATTATATCGCGATAATACCAACTGAATTCGTGTAGCTGTTCGTTATCTATATTAACATTTTTCATACAGAAGACCACCCTTAAGATGAAACACATTATATTACTTAATTATAAGTCCGCTTTGTATTTTAAATTTTGATCCTGATCGGTGATTATTTATCCACAAATAAAACTGCAATTATAAATTTATAACAGATAAATAATTCATGTGCGATTTCACTACAACCTTTTTTGGCATGCGGGTCCATCTCATAAATCTTCTATATTCACTTTCTATTAAGTGATGTAGAAATAAAAACCACAACGTATTTATATCCGATTAACAGGTCTTCTGTTTAAGGAAAATTATTCCTAACATTTGTGAAACACGTTTAGTCAATTTTTAAACGGCAGAGTGTATAAATTGTGAAATATAATTAATAATGGAAGAATATCAAGGCACAACAATGTATGGTTGAGATGTACAAAATGAAGCATCATAACTATTGCACATGAGTGTATTATTATTAAAGTGGGTAGACTAAACTGTAAATATCAAAGTATGATGTGGTGCCAATAGCCACTGTACTGAGCAAATATAGAGTCGCCCCTCATCATATTACAAGTTATACTCGATTGTATAAAATTATCAGGTATAAAAATGCCATAATTCGTGTATGTAATCACATATTCTTGACGTGGACAACGTATACGCCACAGCAATTTAAATCCCATATATCGCGTGTAATTGGCAGGTTGAGCCTTAATAAATGTCAAATGATGCGAGTCAAAAATCGAAGACGATCAATCAATCAATATTTACGAGATTTACACAGGAAATGACTTCACACTATAATCCATGGGAAAAATTAGTCAAAATTCTCTTTTTACTGTGTATAATCAATATAAAGTGTTATTTAAACTTCCGCGCGTTGTAGAATGTTACGTCAACTAGGAAACTGGCCGATCACGTTTGCGGGGGAAAAAAAACCTCCCTGCCTTCAGAAGGCCTCTTCTGATGTACTTATGTATGAAGAATATGGAGAAAGTCAATAGTAGATACGGAACTAGTTTAAGGAATTGCGGGAAGACTTTGCAAAAATATATACAGCTAAAAAGGCGAGAAAGTACACTGACCAGTAAACGGCCTTCCCAAAGGCGTTATAACGACACCAGTTCAATATATTTCATTACGCTATTCAATAATAAAAAAAACTCTACTCATTTGTGAATAAAATGTGAAAATTGTCTAATTAATTATATGTGTTCTTCTCATTAATGTGTATAATAAAATTACTAAGTCTTATGCATATGCTCTATATTTATTTTTAATTATACTCTATGACTCGGTTATTCTCACTACACCAGAGATGTGCCAAATGAATATTAAAGTATTAAACCTATTACTTTTCGCTCCATTGCACTCTATGAGGAAAAGGGATGGAGCGATATACATAAACGAGATATAATACATAATATTCGTTCGACTTTGGCACATCTCTGCACTATGCCTATTACTCTTCAACCCGTGTTAAATCTCGTGTCACTAGGCGATTTACGCTCAAAATGCGTTTCTTCAACTGTCAAATCCTAGGTCGGCGATATCAGCGTGCTATAGCTAAATCTCAAGCTCGTGCTATATTTCCCCCTCCATTCCAGTTTCGTGACGAACTCGTCGCTTCGGCTCGAATCGCCTGTATGCAAGTTCTCTTGAATGCCTGCGATACAAACATCTGGTACGCTCGGCTAATGCTTTAATATCGTTTCAAGAAACGGAATATTTGTTTACGACACGAGATTCACATAATCTGTTGCCACGTAGCACACGATTTAACACGCATTGAAGAAACTGGCCCCAAGATTTTAGAAGAAAAAAACGGTGGCAATATTTATATGTAAATCTCTCCATTTAACTAATTAAGTATTCTTCCTCGGACAAATTAGCACCAGAATAACAATAAATTTAAATTAATACAAACATATAATAATATTATAAACAGTGCGGGTTTAAAACCAGTAATAAAACATTTGACACGTGTATAAATGCAACAAGCGGCGCCTGTCCCTTTGGGTATTGGGTAACATTTGTAAGCATTGCAGATTTATGCACTACAGTTATAAACAGTAATTAGAATCAAAGTGCGAATTATTAATATTTTATATATAATATAAACACAAATAATTTTTCTGAGAATATATTTACAGCTAGCGCTCTGTTTTACCGAGAATACGGTGGTAAAAATGTGTCGGTACGCGTTATGAATAGTAATACCGCGAATTGTATTATAGCTATTTTTGAAGCATCCTCGATGATATTTTCATTCATAAATAAACGCATCAATACGGGCCGATTGAATAATTACGTACATTGTTCGAAGTGGCTTTACAAGTATTTAAAGCCTTCTGATCATCAGCTAAGCTTGTATTCAGCCGGATGCCATGGCTTCCTAATAAGGAGCTCTCTATTAGTAAGAACAAGTGGTAAAGCTTATCTTCAGCTGATCACTTCACCGACTCAGCTACTTCAAACCTTTAATCTCCAAAACACACTGAGGGGCTTTGTTCTCATTTATAGCGTTTAGCTTTTAACTCAATAACAATTCATTTATTGAACACTGATAAAATCGCTCCTTTAAAAAAAAAATACGCGTTTTAAATATATTACATGTTTACGGTGCCCTTCAGTTCGTGAGTGATATTTTAATCATCTGTATATCTACACGATACTAATTTATTAGAAAAACTTTTCATCCAAATATATATTTCATGTATGTAGGTATACAATTGAGGGCTGTGGAGTTGGAGTCGGACTCCTGGAGTTAAGTAATGGATATCCTATATATATCCTATATCCTAGGCATAAGTCACCGTAAATACGATAGTGATGATCGGTTTTTTGTTAGTTAATGCCTCGTCTGAGCCTCGGGCGAGGCAATTATTAGCAAAAAACCGATCAAAAATACAGCAAAGCAACTCTATTACCGCCTTTACGGTGTACTTTTACGGCGACGCACGCCTATGAATCCCAAGCTTTAGCATTTAGGTGGAGCAAAATGAAAGACTTTTAAATGTAGACTTATTTTTTTTAAATTAAAAATTGATACATATTTATTTTGCATAGTTGGTAAATATCGGGGTCGGAGTGGAGTTTTGTTTTTGTTAAATTTCGGCAAAGAAGTCGGATTCGGAGTCATGTTTTTTTTTTAGCAAATGCACAGCTCTGGTTAATTTGTTTGATTGGTATGGCTTAAAATTATTTCACTTCGGAATTGTATACATAATTCGTAACCAGCGTTAAATATTCAACGCAAGATTTATTTTCTAATCGCTTATTTGATTTAAAGTTAAATATGTTAATAATAGAGCCAGAAACTTAAGATTCGCGGCGTAAGCAACCATGCATATTTTTATTTGATTAAACTCAAATATATTTATTTGAGTTTAATCTGTTTAACTACAGTTACGCAGGATGATCAATACGAGTTATTAGTTATCTAAATAAATCCAAAAGATCAGAGTAAACCTGCATTGAGACGATCGATTGGGATTTTATTAATATTATTCCCAATCACAATAGACGTTCGCATCAATTTAAATTTTACCAAATTAAGCGAATAAACATAACATACTACAATTAAACTGCACTTACTTTAATCCTATAACTACACTTTGGGAACTTAATAATATATAATCGTTGAATATTGAGGGACAAATCTATATTTATAAATGACTATTACAAACAGTGAAAACAATAATAAATATGTGCTGTTTACTCGAGTGGAGGATGTTATTATTTTCGTTGCATTTACGACATCGTAAGACTAGATTTGGCAAAGACTTGATCAACAAGATTATATAGTTTTAAGTTATTTAAAGAAAGATTTTATTTACCTAGCGTATGACTGCACATTAAATTAACCTCAATCTCTTGGTGATCGCAACAACATCATAATCAATTTGATAGAAAAACCTTAAATGGCTGGTACTAAACAGCCGATACAAACTCACCACTAATGACCAACTACCTGTTATTACCGTCGACTGATTTCTCTACTACCTGTTCAACTTACAATGAATATGGTTATTACCTGAAACAAAACAAAAACGAAAACAATATAATAATGATGTCGTTATAATGGAATAATACATTATAAAATCATAATTAATTCGTTAGAATCGTGTGTGTGAGTAAAGCCAATATTATCGGGTAGTAAATAGTAGAAAAATTTTTAGAATTGTAGTTGGAATATATAAATTAGCAGTTTTTTGATGGGCCGTATTCAATATATTAGTCTATTCGCGTGCGATGCGTATGCGTGTACACAAATACGACCAAGCTCTAGTCTATTCGTACACACACGACTCATTAACACACTCTTATTACAGTATTATATTGAATAGGGTCCTGTGATACCAACCACACTAATATTTATTCCCTATAAAAACAATCAAAACATTTTTTGTACTGTAGTATAAGAATATATAAATTAGCAGGGTTTATCTATGGTACGTATCCAATATAATAGTGAAATGAGAGTGTATGCGTGCGATGCGTATACACAGATACGACTAAGCTCTAGTCTATTCGTACACACGCGACTCACTAACACCTTATTACACTATTAGATTGAATACGGCCATATGGAACTAACCACACTGATATTATACCCCTAATAAAAAAATCACATAAATAATTATGAAAACTAGACATACAAATTAATTCAATAATCAAGCCTTGTTCTATTAATGGTATTAATTAATCGATGGTCAAAGAATAAGTTTCTTATAAAATATATCAAACGCTAATTCATGTGTACAGGAAATGAGAATCAGAAGCCACTTTAAAATATATATTTTTTCCACATTTTTAATATGTATGTTTATCGTTAATTACGATAAATATGGTATATGTTATTTAATGTGCAGATGTTTGGTATAAATAGTAACTGATTAACCGATCAACGGAGCCAGCAATAAAATAAACGCAGTCTCTTCACCTTATAAGGATGTCCATTTATACACCGATAGAGCATTCTGTTCAACAAGGGAATTGTTCTAATGATTATCAACAAATAAATCTGTCCAACACTGAACATACTCAGGTTAGTATACAATTACATACATACAATATGGAGACGATGATTAGACAATCAATATGATGCAAGATCCACTTGACATTTTACATACTGGCCTCAACACAAGTAATTAGATAATAAAATTTATTATTAATAAAATAAAATTGTTTTCAAACGCATTTATTATTTAAGGCTCCGATTGAATCACGCAATAAATGATATACAATAATCACAATAGTAAAGTACGTGTTAAATCAAACCGTGGAATATTTATTCCGCTGCGATTTAATGTAGACATAAATGCAAATATGCGAATTCTTAAGATAATCAGTTAATGAGATAATAACGTTTATAATGTCTTAAGTATACTTGTGATTTATAAATAATAAAATCATATAAATAAATAATATATGTATAGGTTGGAGATAAGATTTCAAATAGTTTGTGGTGTTCTCTCTACATATCGACGCTGGAAAGGAAAAAGTATCTAAACGACAATTTTGTCAATATTTAGTTATATACACCACTGGAATCGCCTTTTTTTCTTTGTCGAATGTTTGGACTTATACGATGATTTTTACTATTGATGGGTCAGTCATTATTTTTATAAAAGTGAGAAAATTTGACCAAGAAACATTCATTTGCCGAAATAAAGAAATGTTTTAACAAAAAGATTGTCTTGCAAATAATTCACAATTTGTAAAAAAAAATATGCTCACTTGTTAATGGTAAGTAAAATGGATAAAGTGATTATTTTGTTAATTACGGTAATCAAAATTGCCCTATACGATTTATTTTCCTTAAAACACGAAGGTACTCTCAAAAAATACATTGTATAAAATAACTAGTATCATCATACAATAAATAGGTAGTTTTATTACGTTTCAAGTTGAAAAGGAACAATTTTAATATTTTCAATAGGAGTAAAGTTATGATTTTTACTGTCTACAAAATAACTTTAAGCGGCTCTACTGTTAAGTTGTCCAAATGTCGCTTAATTCGAACTTTTTCCTTTCCAGTGTCGATATTATTTATTGATTTATACATGTCCCGAGAAGGTTTTTTGTTGTTTTTATTTTAAATTTGTTTCGATGATCTTAACTATTAGTAATTATTAATATAATATTAACTACTAGTTACACAAGTCATCGACTGAACAGCTCTATCCGACTAGATAATCGTCTCAATATTTACCTACTTACTTTCGGGAAATCAGATTTAACCTGGGTCAAGACGATTGACCGAAATTTTATTAATCTTATTCCATCATCATCAAAACCTTTTTTTATTAAAGCAGGATTTGAACCCTTGAACACAGTATTTGTAGCCATGCGCCATATTCAAGGAGTTATAACGCTGGTTATAACACTTAGACCGATAATACTCATTAAATGCCAAAAAAATACTTGGAATAGATTTAAATCACACCTGATTTTATTATACATTCAACAAGTGCCAAGAGCAACATGATATTATTAGATAATATATATTTAAAAAAAATCAATGCAAGTTGCGCTCGAATTGCATAACTTAATGAAGTGGAAATTTTAATTCGACGCCAGACTTGTCTCCTGTTTTAAATTGAAGTCGTGGTGCATTTCAAAACGTCAAGTCCCCGCGATTAGTACAACGTTATTACCTTATAAAGTAAGGTGAGAACACATTATATAAACGTGATAAATATACGTGCGTTTATTCATTTAAATTCACCATACACATGGTCTGATATAAATTATTGACGCTAACTGCATTTAAATAAGCCACGTGTGAAAGCACGTGCATATGGACAATAAGAAATAGGAGTGACGAAATTGAGACGTGCTTGTAAATTAAAAATAAAAACCTCTAAGCACCGAGATAAGAATATGGATTTATTTGTTTGAAAAACTAATGTCACTGTGAAATAAATGAAAAGTGGTTGTAATATATCAATCAGCTCGTTTGAATAGTGAATGTTTTATAAGGCCATTAGATCAAGTCGATTGACCAACGTTAAGGGCTACACTTTAAGACTTGGTGGAAACAATAGAGACTTATCACCGTGTGAAATACCCTTGTTAAACTAAACTCTACGGTAAATTGAACCGAGATATGTTTGTAACCGAGCCTCAGTATCTCAGGTTTAAGATGACTTACTAAACTATTCAGTTTGTCGTCTAATAAATGGGTTAACAAATCATCTTAACAATGTAAGATGGCTAATTATGACCTGAAGCAACATAGGATATTATTATATGCCGATTAGTCTTTGTCATCTTAAAATGGGTGACTGCAATAGATAAATTGGTTTTTGTGGTCAGCAAGTGCAAAACAAGGGACTTGATGGATTTCAACAAAAAAAAACAATTGCAAATATGTATCTTAAAAACAATTGGATACGCTTGACTTCACTCCGACGAGATAACTTCTAACTTATACTGAATCAATTGTACTGGTTCTATAATAATAACATTATCTAGTATTGATTAGACCTTGGGCCAAATGACAACGATTGCGTCTCCGATTTGTTTATTTATCATATTGCACTTAAACATAATTGTTTGAATTAATTAAAGGCGGCGGTTGCTTCAGAAGTTGCAGTCGGTGCGAAATCCAATACGTCTATATCAATAAAAGCATATAAAATACAATGGAACAAAGCGTGAGAATTATACTTATCCAATTAAAAAAAATATACTCACGTTGTGAAATGCAATCAAACATTTTTAAATAATATGTAGCTGCGCTTTTTTCCAGGACATCGTATGATTAATTATTGCGCATAAAAATTTACTACTTGATTATCACAAATGTTGTAACGCTTAGTGTGTACCAATTAAACATGTAACTAAACCATAAACCGTCAATTATCATGTATCAATTTACAACTGTTATTAATTCGACAAATAATATTCATCGACGGCAGGTGACCTATGGATATTGTATTTAATCATATGGAAATTGCGTATTTTTATTACATGATAATAATTTGTAACTACTGTTAAAACAATTTTATGAAATAATTACACGTTGTAAAGAACTTGCATACGATTCAAATATGTTTGTTAATCATTTGTTGTGGAAAATTGTACGTCGAATTGCCTATAGATATGTATTTCTGAAGATCGATTTAAATCAAGATAGGAAAGTACTTTTTTTTAAATGGTTTAACTAGACGTCTCAATGGGCGTCCTTAAAAGGATGTATTGAAGTTTAATATTAACAGAAAGAGTAACCGCTCGGTAATACAATCAGGCGTTAAATCTCAACCATCGCAAGATTCGTATCGACTCTTTGATGTGTTTCAAATGTCACTAATAGATGGAAAACATGCTTTTAAATGTAATATATGGTGAGAAAATACAATTTTACAAGAAATCGAATTTTGGTTACAATGTTAAACTATATTTTATTTTAAATCACAATCAGTATAGTGGATGAATTAATACTGCAATGCTTCAATTATGTAAATTGTAATTAAAATATACGTGACGTGATGCCTCCATATAGAGGTTTTCTCTTTATATTATACTTGGTCAAATAGGCTTTCGGCCGTATTCAATATAATAGTGTGTTAATGAGTCGTGCTAGATGGTGTGTGTACGAATAGACTAAAGCTTGGTAGTATTGGTGTATACGCATACGCACCGCACGCACACACTCATTACACTATTAAATTGAATACGGACCTTTGTTTCATATATCACATTATGCTACAACTAGGGTAATTTTAATTGAAATTTAAAGCAAAAATGAAAAAAAAAAAGAGTTTTGATTTCATTTTTGCTTTAAATTTGTTTATTTCTTTGAATTTTCAAATGCTTTCATGCTTGGTTTTTTAATAGGACGGTAATAAGTTGTTTATATTTTTATTCAGAAGATGTTTGAATTTTAAAAGATGATGAAATTTTTATATGATGAGTGAGATATGACTCTTTTTTGAGAATTGACATTTATTAAGCATTATTTAATATCTCTAATAATATTTCGAAATTAATTTTATATTATTATCATTAAAATACTCGTCTCGAGATTTTAGATATGTATTAATTGTAGTAAAATAATTATATACAATTTTATTCTTCTGGGAACACTGATAGTTGAGGGATATGTACAGACATATAACATACACACACGTTCAACAATTATAAATATAATAATATCGTTGTTAAGTGTTCTACAAACATAAGAAGCAAATCAGATCTACAAAACCCGACATTAAATCATAATTAGGAATACCCTCATGAAATAGCGTTTTGCAGAAACGGGTTGACAGCTCAAAATGCTGGAAATGTGCCACGTGTATTTCGGATATTATCCAGGGCGTGAATTCCCATCACTCATTGTAATATTATAGATGATGATAGTGTGGATTCGTTACTTGTTCATAGACAAAAAGTACGCTGGTTGTACTTATGAATATGTAAAAAAAATTGACGAGAATGCCACACACAACGTTGTCAATAAGGAAAAAAAATACATCTGGTGTAATACGATATGATATATTAAAAACTAAAACAACATACGTAGACAGACTCCGTTCTAAATTGCCAAGTATTTACAACATACACCTCAAACAATTACTATTGAATAAATTTGCTGACATATTAATGTATGATTATATCATAAATTTATTGAGGATTCAATACACTGGATGGATTAATCTTTCGGCAAATAATTAATTAGTAACCTTTACATGGAACATCTTACTACGATCACGTTTCACCGATCAAACCGTTTATCCATTCGATGATAATAAAATATGATCCTAAATCAATTTTCTTGATAATTGTAAATATACCTATCTTCGATAAATATAATAATTCATTTAACCATACATACTTATTACAAGTTTGCAAAACGGATTGCAGATAAAATATTGATTATCATCCAACAAATATGTCAAACGATAATAGTTTTTTTTGTCATTGAATTGTGTCACTGTTGTGTAAGGTCATTTTTACCAATGGTAATTTTAAAATGTGTACACATTTTTCAAGATCGAACGCACACTTCTACCGCAATATTTTGGCTCGTTTCCATGAAAAGTGTACGCTTTGCTGGTGACTCATCGATTCATGCTCGTAAAAAAAGTTTGGATAGAGTAGTAAAATTCTATATCGAGCAGGAACATTACAATATGGAAAAAAAATATGACTTAGATATAAACATTAGATATCGCATTGCTTATAAAAAATTCGTGTAAAACCGTGTATTGTTGCACTCTTCTCTCCTATTCGATAAAGGCATAAGCATGTCTCCCTCACTCAACAGTTTTCTAGTGGCCCCTGAGAGTGCTTGTGACAATATTTTAATGATTAAAACGCAATAATATTTTAAACATGTTAAAGAAGTATTCAGCGGTAAAAACTTGAGCCTAGATGTATTTGAGTGTATGTTTGAGTCCATATGACATGTAGTAACAATGCATTTACCCATTTTACTGTGAAATATAACTGAAGATATGAAGAGAGATGTTTGCCAGGTAATTGATGTTTTTGGCCACTTGATCCACTTGAACTAAACACGCATTTATCCATTCATATCTTATATTTATATCTATGCATGGTTCATAATGTTAAGTACCGGATCAAAGCCAAGTATTATATGGTCCAATACTAAAAGAAAAGTAACCGTAAATTAGTGTGAAAGGCAACGACAATAAAACGGTTGCCAGACGACATGTGATTTTCTAAAGCATTTAAGAATATAATGTAGACTATAAGATTCTGGCTTAAGTCCAGTGCAAAATGTCACCGACTAACTGGACTATGAATGAACATGACTCTCGGACTATTATATTAATAATACTTGACACAACATCTACACTCTTTGTTATATTTAATTTCACCCAAAAAGATTCAACTACCAAATAAAAATATATCATGATGATATATAAATAGACTCGTTACATTTAATTTATCTGTCAAGTTAGTAAGCTGTGCTTCTCACCCACGTATTACAAGAGCAACTAAAGCCTGGACATATTCAATACAGTGCCAATGCAAGATTGAATCTGTGACCCGTTTCCTGGGTGTATGTGTATCGAAACATTGACGACGAACCGGTACAAGAACTACACAACAACCGGAACCCGATATACGGTACAAATATACAACAGACGATAAGCAACGAGACCTGCCTCAAGCAACAACCGCACACATTATTAGACCTAAGAAAACCTATAAATCAATCATCATCACAAGCACTCCAGTTCAGTGATGAACCAAGGCTTCCCGCATCAGCATCTTCCACTTAATGCTCCTCCAGTTATTAATACCTAAACTCCTAACTACCTTATAGAACTCGTCCGCCCACCTTAGCCTAGGTCTACGCTGCCTTCTCTTACCCACAGGCTTGCTGGATAGTATTTCCGATACTATCCCTCCTGCTCTTTCCACGTGTCCGGCCCAACCTAATGTTAAAGCCCTAATAAACTGCACTACGTTCACGCTCTTATATAATGAGTAAATCTCATCGTTCCGTCTAATTCTAAATAGTCCCGGTGCCTCCTGAACAGGACCCAAGATCCTCCTAAGAATCTTCCGCTCGAACCTAAGCAGCCTATCCTCTTCAGTCTTGGTAATAACCCATGTTTCTGCACCGTAGGTTAGTACTGGCCTAATTAGCATCTTGTATAATTCTACCTTGGTACTTCTACTTAGATATCTTGATCTGAACAAGCGTACTAAGCCGAAATACGCCCTATTAGCACTCTTATAAATCAATACATACTAGAATTTTTAAGAATAGATAAAAGTTGATACTGCATATAATAAATACGACCGTGTCAAAAAGAAACCAGAAATTAAGATGAGTTGTAAGTTATCAACAGTGTGCAAAAACCCGACACCACCAACATATATTTAGAAGGCCGGATGAGTTTGACAGAGGCAACACTAATTATTTCACTAAGACTCATCTGTTTGATCCGCCATCTTGATATTTATATATACAATTATCTGGCGTTCTTAACGGCAGAAACGGTCCTACACGTTAAACCATGAATTATCTAATATTAATTTGTATAGAGTGTTTTAATAAGCGGTAATTCTATAAAATTAATTAATTTGTTTCTTTATCTAAGACCGGGTTAGCATCATGTAAAAATTGAAACTGTTTTTTTGCACTTCTGCCCCCTAGCAATATTTATAAATCAAGGAGGGGAAATTCGATAGTTTATTTATTAAAATATTATTATTATTAAAATAATAAACTAACTTTAGCAATATGTATGTAAAATTATAGCATATATTTATTACGGAATAATTAAAAAATCATATTTCCTTCTTTATTAATTATTATAACATAATGAATGAATATTATGTATTTTTACTCAAATTGCATGGCGTAGAGTCTTAAGATTTTCTTAACGATTTTTTTAAATACCAAGTGTCATTTATTATAACTTTGAAAGAAATGTGTAAAGAAACACTACTTGCAAATATTTCGGTCCTTCAGCAATATAAAATTCATTTTCACCAAATACGTACAAATCCATATAATCGAGTAAAGATATATTTATTAGTATATTTAATGCAGTAGCATAATTTACTTACTTCCTGCTAAGAATGCACTTGTTACAGACGTTTGACTATTTATTGATAAATCCAAAAAGACCATAAATATATCAAGTATACGAACAAGGTCGAATAAGTCTACAATAATAATAAACAACTGGACCGTGCTAATAATTCGCCCACAGGTCTCCATATACAATTGACATGAAAAGAGACTAAATAAATGAGATTTAAGTGTTACTTTCAATTATTATTACAACCGGGGTGATGCGTTCAAGGAGCCAATCAAATAAATCTTATTATGAAACCCACAATGTTACATATTTTACATAATGTAATTTCATATGTGGCAATTTGTCAGAATTAATTTATCATAAGTTCTGTACAATTTTTAGTTTTACGACTACATGTGCTTGATTGCAATCATAGATATCGCATAAGTGGCTAAATGCGTGGTTAGTTCAAGTGGCCAAAAACATGAGTTACCTGGCAAAACCTTATACTGTAAACATATCTCTTCGTATCTTCAGTTATATTTCACAGTAAAATGGGTAAATGCATTGTTACTACATGTCATATGGACTCAAACATACACTCAAATACATCTAGGCTCACTTTTTACCAAATACTACTTCTTCAACATGTTTAAAATATTATTGCGTTTTAATCATTAAAATATTGTCACAACCACTCTCAGGGGCCACTAGAAATGTGTTGAGAGAGGGAGACACATTTATGCCTTTATCGTATAGGAGAGAAGAGTGCAACAATACACGGCTTTACACGAAATTGCACGACTTATTTTTTTTTATACTTTTTTAATTATTATTAAGAGAACACAGTCGCCTGGAATACCAGAGAACCTACATTTCTGATGGAGCTTTTTTTAGACACAACAACGTGTTAATTGTTTTTCGGAGATCTTAACTATTACTAGTTACACAGGTCACCGACTTAATAATCAGTATTTACCCTACAATACAGGAAATCAGAGTAAACCGTGATCAAGACGATCGATCGGGATTTTATTAATATATTCCCGATCTCCCAGTCGTAATAACCGATCAAATCAATTTTAAAAATTCTTGACTT
Organism: Agraylea sexmaculata; assembly: GCA_022606485.1. Lineage (NCBI taxonomy): Eukaryota > Metazoa > Arthropoda > Insecta > Trichoptera > Hydroptilidae > Agraylea > Agraylea sexmaculata. The sequence goes on along the minus strand of JAGTTH010003036.1, from coordinate 16,997 downwards.
GAGTGGGATTCGAACCTATGACCACAGTATTAATAGCCACGCGTCTTATCCCCTGAGCTATCACGCTGGTAAACTTATTTATAAGCAATGCGATATCTAATGTTTATATATATGATTGCAATGTAAACCTACGTATACGTTGTTATTAGATTCATATCTAATTAGATGCAATATATTATAATTATAGGACACCTACAATAAAAAACATAGACGCACACAATCGTAGTTGTATTTCACAACAATTATTTGTAATTATGGTGTGATTAGTGTAACACGAATGTCGCATTATCGAGACTCGGTGTCAGCGCGTAGCCCGGGGCTGGTAATTCACAACCCGGGTACACCACTTCAGGGATAACCAATGGTTATACTCAAATTAATTAAAAGCCTATTCGACTATATTTCCAGGGTCCCTGAAAAAGTGCGGGCGTTACCCATACTATAGAAACTCTAATTGCGATTAGACTACACTTATTCAATGAGCTTATATAGATATGCCAATAATACTTTAAAGACGTCAAAACCATAGCAGGCATAGATGAGATGTAGCACCAAAGGTTTTGTGTGTCAGCCGCTTGGGGCGCTGCTTCAACCGTTCATGTTTAACTGTCACTTGTCGATATTTCAAATAACATTACACTGTATTTCACTTAATATAGTAGAGTTACTCGATATATTCAAGGACAAATAGTATGTCACTATGTAAACAATTTACATGATCATTGCGGGTGTTTTTGTAAAAAAAAATCCTGTTGCTCTCGAGTGTCGGATTATCGAAAATGTCGGATTTTAGGGACTACAATTTTCATGCGGCCGCAGCCCTCGTATGTGAGTTTATATGTATAGGGTTTAGAATATGTACATGTATTAATGACCGGGCATGTTCGAATGTACGATGTAATATTGCATGGCGCTTCTACAGATATTAGTTCATTGTTTATTTGAACATATCCTATGCATAATATCTGAAATAATCAATAAGCCAATATAAAACATACTTTGGAATCAAGAATTTATAGAGAAAGGGTGGACTTAAATTAATTAAGAATATTTTGATGGGTGGTAGGGTATCGCAAAAATAGGTGAAAAAATATATGAATAGTTCTTTTGGAAACGAATTTGGGGCAAAATCATGGAATCAGCTATTACTCATGTGTATAAATTATTGATCGTGTTGTATACTGGATAGAATTCCATAATTATTTTTAAATATATAACATCAAACGTATGCAGAAATTTATGTTCGAATAAAATTAAGTATAGCCATGAATTGAATTGCCAATTAGATTGGAATAATTAAAATGTATAGTTGCAAAACCCTTCTGTAATTTAGCAATCGGAGATCACAAAGACACACCGCATTGGATCACTCGATATCGGATTATTGAATATCAATAGAAAAGATAAGAGGAACCAATGGCGGAATATTACCTTATCTATAATTTCCTCTAATTGGCCGACGGCTACATTACAAGATAAACATCTAAACAGATTGACTGCAATATCATAATGTTACGATAACAATCAATTTAGTCCGAATGAAAAATAAATTATGAATTATGATTATTAAACTTAATGATTATGCATAATGCAATTTATTAAATGACGAAATATACGCAATTCAAGTATTGCGCGGGCCTCTAATTAATTAATTTATAATCCATTCAATTAATATTTAATAACACGATGCATTAATTAATATCCATCTATACGCAAATGAGATGTCGAAACAAAATTCTCTCATAGACTTCTGAAGGATGTTATTTGTTATCGTGGAAGGTCATGAACTCCAATCCCGAAGAGCCTGAAGGGTTCACACGCACTACCATGACTATTTTCCAAGAATCGATATTCTTCACAATAAAATAGCTTACTTTTATGTACTCGCTACATTGTTTTTAGTATACGAGCAAAAATACATATTATCATTGACAGTTCTCGTATAGTAAATTTCCCGTTATTTGGTTTATATGCCTTTACTTAAAAGTAAACTCTACTACATTTTAAGTAGGCTGTACTAGGTTGAAATTGATTTGTTTAGAGAAAATATATATATAATCGCCATATTCCACCAATTTTATATGACTTTCATTAGTATATAGACCAAATTTGTATAATTTAAACTCAATATCTAATAATAATTACCAGCGTAATAGCAGGTAAAAGACGCTTGGCGGCAAATACTGTGGTCATGGGTTCAAATCCTCCTCAAGTCATGTTATTACGACTGGTAGATTGGGAATAATCGATCGATTTTCTGGATTCTAAGGTAAATACTGAGGCAAATAACTCTCAAAATAAATTTAAAAAAAGCTCCCCAAGGCGTAAACAAATAAATAATGACAATTAGGTCGTTACGCCAATTGGGTGGGTTCCGGTTCGGTCGTGCAAATAAATTCTAAAATTACTTACGATACCAAAAATAGATCAAACTGTACTTCTGTATTATTTATTACCTGAAACAATAAATAAAATAACATTAATTTAATGTTCAGTAAAACAGCGTGTTATGAATAACTGCATTGAGTGCGTTTAACCATGCAATAATAATGTAAAGCGTTCACATTCCAAGTCAATTATTATGTATGTACTTTATATTATGGAACGAGGTATTGGAATTGTTTAAAAATTCTAAATCATTGCAATTGTGCCGGGGATACTTTGCTATAGCAATAACAATCAAATTGAATATAGTGTGTACAATTATTCAAGGTGTAATGGAAATGCGAGGTCCGTGGCTGGTCACGATAGATTCTGGAGTACACAAGGAATAGAGCCTTCGGGCACTTGACTTAGAACATGGTTCACACACAAAGGTCGGGCCAAGTCACTCAAAGCCACGCTTACCTTGTAAAATACAGGTAAATAAAACAAAAAAAAAATACCAATTCGTTTAGTTTCGGTGCTGAAGTTCAGTAATGTGGGTCTCGTTGAAACCATAGGCCTGGACAAAGGGAAGATTCATATATTTTTACCCGTTAACAGTTCGCTGTGAACGGATTTCGCGTCCTGTTTGGCCTTGCCTAAAGGCTTGAATGTGAGACTTTTTTTCCTCTCAAGGATCGGAATAAAACTAAGCTTTTAAAATACCTAAGTAGCCAAATTGACATCAAAAACCCTATACACTGAATATTCAATTAATAAGTCAATCGTATGATATAAAAAAATTATCTAATCCGAAACCCAACATCAAAACTCTTGATGAGATTCGTAATGATTTTAATTGAACGTCGAATCAATCTATTATTATACAGGGTGAACTTGAATTAACTGAGAATATTTTATAGGATGGTAGGATATCGCAAGAATAATTGAAAAAAAGTATATTAATAGTGCTTTTGGAATCGAAGCTGGGCCACCGTCTTGAAATCAGCTGTTTCTGTACAGTATTAGTGAATGTCCCTGAATATATTGAGATGCAAATTTGAAATCAGGCTACAGTCTGTTTATTTTATTTGTAAAATACGCGACTTGGGGTATCTCGATTCAGACAGTTGCTCTACAACATGTAGTGTTTCTTTAGCGTATAAAAGAAACATTGATTGTTGATTGACATCACCGTTATATTAAAAATATAATACTTTAACTTAAGTAATTCATTATTGTTTAATTCATTTGCCGATAAATAATGTGAGATGAATATTTGTTAACGGATTTAACGTTTTCTCAATATTTGGCCGGGAATACAATGCAAACAAATACGTCTTAGAATATACATTATGTTTGCACTTTCAGGTGAAGATATCTCCGGTGTGTTAACATTCTGAAGAGATATATTTGCATAGAAGAATAATGGCAGTGTGACAGTGAGTAAGAAGGTTCGTTCGCCAGAAGAGAAGATTCTAATTGTTCATACCAAAGAGAAGTTCCGCCATTCAAAGTCTTCAATAACCGTGTAAATGCAAAGAAAACCCGTCTCTAATTATACACCAAGAACCGCAGGATTATTGTTCATCGATTAGAACAAGACATCCTGACAAATACGACGGATAGTTATTATCAATGCCATTATGTATTGGAAAACTTAGATTGTCGTTATTAGTATAATTATAAACTACTCTATCCAAAGACATATTGTTTAAAAGCTACTCAAATGGCATCATCCAATATGATCTCATTTAGAATATGGCATTCTTGGCAATCAAAATAAATATGAATATTATTATTAGTGCAGTTGAAGAACGACTATAAATCAGACTGAATAACCATAGGCAATCACACTTCATGACTTCTAAGACATAAATACAAATATGTAAGTGGGAAAATTCCTATTGTTAAAATTATATTATTTTATCAAACTTATAATGTGTTATTTCTTTGATCTACGGCCAGAGAACCGCGATATTGGTTCATAAATCATCTCAAAGCATCTTTATTTGGTAAAAAATTAATTTCATTGTAAATCGGTAATAGATTGTACATCACCATGGAGTTTCTGTACGCTTCGTTGATCTAACCAAAAATTATGGGGTGACCGTACAATGACATTTGTTAAATTGTACGTAACATCCGTTAGAGAATTTTCGATTTTGATATGTGTACCATGGTTAAATGTGGAATTATGTCGAAAAATACAATAATAATAACGTGTCCTTCCCTATTGATAGGATTCCCTTGTAAGGGGTTGGTCTTGTCACCGTGGCCTTGTAACATGTATTTAATTGAAGTTCAAATATTTTAATAAGACTTTTATGTAATTCCAATACGATCATAAATAAATATAGTCTTTTTTCGTATAAAATATGTATTATGACAGCTTGAGAAAAGAAGTATTTATTATGATGTTATTATTATATGGCAACACTACACGCACGATCAGCTGTCACTCATTAGGTTATACGCAGTAGTTCAATTAATTTTGCTTGTGTTTTTGTACTTCCAGCTTAGTAGATCTGGCCAAAGCTGGCAAGAAGTCACCCCAAGCAAGGATCATTATCTTGGATATGTGGATTATTGGAATAGTGAGGATATAGTGCGATAAAACCAAGATATGGTGTGATCAGAACACAGTGAAAAGTGTTGTTAATCAACACTGTAATGATTGATGGCTGTGTAATTAATTGTATTTTACTAACGTACATAAAGCATAGTGCTCGTTAATACCAAATTATAAATATCTACATTTTGAGGTTATATTGATGAGCTTATTATTACGTCTTAGTTCGCGTAATACTTGTCATTCCAAGGCCCGACGAAGGAAAGATCCGTCAGGGAAACCTATCAAGGAAAATATGACATCTTAAGAATCTGTCAAAAAATTACGCCATAAATATACATAAATAACGCGGGAAATTACCAAATAAGCAAAAACGCAAGGTTTTTAAAATAATAATAGCAGACATGGACCATTTATTGTGATGTAGATGGATTACAAGTAATGTGCTTGTACTTCCCTTGGAATATTTTAATTTCAATTAAAGACAAGTTGTATGTATATGAAATTTGGACGAATTCCCAAACAATGAGCGCCGTTCGAACGACTACTGCTCACAGCTGTTCGGAAGAATTCTGTCTAGCCTGTATACTCGAGACGGCCTTGACTGAAGACATTACAAAAAAAAACATTGATTAATTAATAATCACTACACTGTAAATTTAAATAAGATATATGCAAATAGCCGATGGATCTACCAGATAACAGAAAATTTAACTATTGGATTATTAATTGTGGTGTAGATGGATTTAAGGATAAACTTCAATTTAAGGCATGTTGTATATTAGTGGTGGTTTCTCCAAAGACTATGAAAGATATGAATCATGTGATATTTTATCGTCAGCACCAGTAATGGTAACTGGAACACTGAAACTAAATATTAGTAGTAGGATATTCATAGCTGAGCTGTTGCATAATGGCCAGTATTGAAGTGGTCGGTGCTCAAAGATGATTTGTTCAAGATGCACAAGTGTTTGACGGCTCGGATATAGAATACTTTGAAACTACAAAGTCACTTCAAAACAACTGACACATCTCGAGTCCCAGGGCCGATTAATTTAAAACGGTGATTTGAACAATTAATAACATGAATTAAATCAACGAGCGACCGCGTATATCCACGAAACTATTTAAAGAAATCAAGCGATTGTTGGTCGTCGATGCGGGTAGATCAAAGCAAACTATCGGTATGCGGTACGGTGACTTACTAGACTCAAAGAACTCATATTGTACATTTAACCAAGTCGGGTATATCGCCAATTAGAATTGATAATCTGAAGTTGGCGGCTACGATCAATCGATTACTATACTGGTTCCCAAGATATCGACGAGTCTTATTGCTGAACAAATTGCACCCATCCATACATGGAAATCTAAATTAATTTATAAAATAATATGCCGGTGTATGTTTAGAATTAATGTCAACAGAACATGACGAATGGGTTATTTCACGGTGAAAATTGGAACGTCTTCGAATGAAACCACCATAAAGTATTATCATAGAGCGTAGACAAGCCGAATGCTCCATTAATTTATACGAGTACACATTTCTATATTCGATTATGAATAGTGTATGTAATTGAGTCGACAGCGTTACGCATTGGGGATAAATTATAACCATATATCTTAATTAAAAAAAAAAACATCACTTTGGCTATTTTAACATACGGACGTATTCAATATAATACTGTAATGAGAGTGAGTTTGTGAGTCTTACTAGATGGTGTGTGTACGAATAGACTATAGTAGTAGATACAAGCAACCGGCTAGAAAAATTCATGGGTCTGGAATTTATTTTCTAAACAGCCTACATTTGAAGGCGAGAAAGGCACTGAGGAAATTTAAGCGAAAGTAATACTTTATAAATATAATTTATTTATTTACATTCTCTTTTTCTTATTAAAAAAACTATGAAAACCGACATTTTGGGGGCTAGAACGGATTAATGGCATTTTGTATGGGAAAATTTGAGCCAGCTTGCGGAACGGATAAAACTCGTATGTCGATGTACCACTGTCTTGGTGTACACGCATACGCACCGCACGCAAACACATTCATTACACTATTATATTGAATAAATCCTATATGTATATAATATAATTAAATGCTATTCTTCTTTTTTTATAATATTTTTTATTCATTATAATATTGTTATGTTTTTTGTTTCTTTTTTAATTTTTGATACTGCTTTTAATACCATTACAGGCGTATGTGTAATATTATAAATATTTGGTTTATATTGGGATTGGGTTGAAATTGAATGGATGGAAAAATGTGACGCCTGTTCAATAAATGTTTCAATTACTAACCATAGGAAAAACATAAATAATAATGAGCGAGTTGAACGTATGCATAACATACATATTCAAGATGAAGAGTACTAAAATATATTTAAAGCAAGCGGAAACGCTATGTCGGATCTGATTTAATAAAGCAGCGTCGCGACGCATCTTCATTGAAGCGGATGTGGATGGAGACTGTTTCAAATTAATATATTACACAACACAAATTATTTGCTTGAAAACAAAGAAACACAAAATATTTATTTTTTATGACATGTATATGGCCATAAACCACGTTTTTCATGTATGCTTGGTACAAAAAAAATAGTGTGCGTGGGATTGACTAAATTACCCATAGGTTTCGCCTAATAGGGTAACATACTCGCCCACCACCTAACCATACTAGAATACCACTCTCTAACCAGTCTGCCTTTCTAATGTTTTATATAATGTAATGAAAATATACATGAAAAATATTACATTTTATCAAATTATCATTAGAAACATATATATCCACTGTCAAATGTAAAAAAAATAATTACCTGTTTTCAAATCGTAACAAAGAAAGAAGTCGCTGGTTGTAAATTAAAAAATATTATTTATATCACTTGTTTTTTATTTGTGTATGTAAAAGCGTTAATGCCTAACATTAAATTAATATAAACAAAGGTTCCAAAATTATATTTAAATGCACTGTAGTATCGTTATTAAGATTTGATTTTAGTAACCGAATAATTTAATGGATTCCCAGGCAAACTTCACCGTAAATACGATAGCAGATTTATTTAGCTACACTTATGATCGGTTTTTTTTATTAGTTAATGCCTCGTCTGAGCCTCGGGCGAGGCACTAATTAACAAAAAACTGATCAAAAGTAGAGCAACGCAACTCTATTAACGTCTTTACCGTGTACGTTTACGGCGACGCACGCCTAGGAATCCCAAACTTTAGAGCATTTTAGGTGGAGCAAGATGACTATTTTTTAATTTAAATTGATACATATTCATTTTGACTAGTAATTTTCTGTTGTTTCATTCAGAAACAAAGTCGGATTCGGAGTCATGTTTTTTCATGGCGAGGCACTAATTAACAAAAAAAAACGATCAAAAGTACATCAAAGCAACTCTATTACCGTCTTTACGGTGTACGGTTTTTAAATAGTTATGTATAAAATTTGTACATATTTGCAATATTGAAAGGTGTGATATATTCATAAGCACAGACACGCAAGTCAGTCATGGGAATATGGTCATGATGAATGATTTTCAACGTTCAATTAACGTCCATCCATAAAACAGTTCATAGTATTTATATGAAGTCAAATAAAATGATAACACGACACACACAGAAGTTTTTTTTAATATAATTATATTAGATTTATTTATGAATGGAATCAGCTGTCGTATGGTGTTGCATTGACAATAGAATATTGCATTATTGAATGTATGTAAAGAGCGGAAGGCACGTGTCGGAGCCGAATCTATTCATGGCCACAACACACCATACAACACAGACTTTGTAATATAACTATTCATATTTACGACAATATTACTAAATGAAAGATATCCGTTTAATCTATCAATTTGATCAAGTATCTAAAAACAATAATTAATGCATGAAATTAAGCACCCCATTACATGAAACAAGATTAGTTCAATGTAATCCTCATACATTCCACATGATGCGGAGCTAACCAATCAGAGCCGAAAGTGCTTTAAATCCCTTTGTTAATTAATAGCTATCCTAGCCCTAATAATATCTTCGAACGAAATGACTACTCTTTGTTTGTCTCAGAAGCGAGATTCTTTATTATGGTTTAATTGTGCAATTATTTATATACCCCCTAATAAATCGAGTGGCTATTTCATAAATGTCCATCTACCCTTAATATTCATTTAAGAAATTTTAGATTATATTATATATTTTATCACCAATCACAGCCGAAGAAAGAATGTGAACCAGAATTTATTTTAAGCCATTTATTTCAACAGTCGGCGTAATAGCTCAGGGGATAAGAAGCGTGGCTACAAATACTGTGGTCATGGGTTCAAATCCCACTCAAGTGAATGTTTTTTAATTGATTTAATCGGTTATTACGACTGGGAGATCGTGTTCATACATGTTTAGTCTGATTTCCTGTATTGTAAGGTAAATTACTGATTATTAAGTCGGTGACCTGTGTAACTAGTAATAGTTAATTAAGATCACCGACAAGAATTAACACGTTGTTGTGTATAAAAAAAACCCACTCAAAAAAGCTCCTCGAGGATCATTATCAGTTTGATAGCATAGTAAAAAATAAATTTCAAGGTATTTTAAGTTCGTTTATAAAATTCCCATAAAAAATATATGGATGGAACGGTAAGCGAACGTAAGTAGGGTGCCTTTAATATGTGAGTACCATATAAAAGTGCACTTGACGTGTGGCGTATTCTTGGCAAGGGAGCATTGGGTTTATACACCTGTTGAGTGCTTGCACAGGTGCCCTACAATACAACTTGTATGAGGGGTGCCAGGTAGAGAAATAAATAGTAATATGGGTGAAGGACGTGGTCGTGCAATATGTTGAGTTACTCATACGTCAATGTTTTATATGAAAAATATAATAACAATTCTATGTTTTAAGGATTTAATAGCATATTAGAATACTTAATAATATTATTGACGAAACATCATAAGAGTCACGATTCATTTACTATGATGTACAATTCACGTTGATTGATGGAGTTTTAAGCGTCATCATATCAATCCATCGCTACTGTAATAACATTGCGATGTTTAATTACATCGTGATTGAATACTTTTTTAAAACTAATGCAATCACTAAACAATTTTAGAAATAAAATCGAAGAATAGAGAGCACCGTGGATAATCTGAATAACCAGTTCGAATACTTAAAATACCAAACAATACTTTGATGGGGTTCAGTGAGAATTGTAAGGTTTAATCGTATGCATGAATTTCTAAGAGACAACTTATATGGATTGTTCCCTCACTATTATATTTCTCGGAGGTCTATTCACATTATAAAAAAGAATAGCCGGTTCTCCATTGTGACGAGAATAGAGAAAATATGGTACTCAGTTCTTAGAATGAGAGTATGTGTACGATAATAAAAATATAAGTAAGAATTAGACTTAATAAATAACGCAGTTAAGTATCAAACAATAATCGTTCACCTTGACACATACAGTATTCAAATTACCCGCATATTTAAATATTTTGTAGAGCATGTTTTTGTATAATAATCATATTCCCACAAACGTAATACATATTAAATTTAAAAAAGAGGTTTCGTTTTATTTATTTATTTTACGCCCCAAAGAGATTTTGTGAAAGGGTTTTCTATACACAACAACGTGTTAATGTTTTGTCGGTGATCTTAACTATTACTAGTTACACAGGTCACCGACTTAATATTCAGTATTTACCTTACAATACAGGAAATCAGAGTAAACCTGGATCAAGACGATCGATCGCGATTTTATTAATATTATTCCCGTTCTCCCAGTAGTGATAACCTATCAAATCAATTTTAAAATGTTTTAACTTGAGCGGTATTTGAACCCATGACCACAGTATTTGTAGCCACGCTTCTTATCCCCTGAGCTATTACGCTGGTATTATATATATATCATCATTAGCGAATATAGTTTTGAATAGGAGGTAAACAGATGTACGTGAATATAAATATTAAGATGTGCAATCTAAACAATCGTATCACGAATCGGATATAAAGAGAATTGAAGGAAAGGTTCATCGGATAATTTACCATCGTTCAAAATGATAGCCGATCTAACCATTGGATAATGACTATTCGAATATATTTTATGAGTAAAACATACAAATAAAACCTTATTGATATTGGGGTTGGTTATATAATATTATGATTAGTTAAATATCAAAGGCCAAAATATTTTTTGAAATAAAATGATACTTGTATATAAATTATATAGTGCTCGGCTGTAAAATACAATGTCGGTCCATGAAACATTATTCAATCATCCAATCAATGTCGTCGTTGGACTTTCACACGACAGGGTGTCTCATGATTGCGAGGAACTGATAGGCCAGCAGCCAAGGTTCAGGTTCACCACCAGCAATGGTCTAGGTTCCCAGGATAGAGAAGTAGTGTGATTGACGGATAAATATGAAGGGACAAGTGGCGAATGTTGCACTATAGGCTTCGCCGTGATAATAAATACACTGTTTGCTCTGTATCATTACTACTATGAATGGGAAAATAAACTGGGACTAACATGAATCTTCAATAGGAGGAAAAATTTCTTTTATACCATGACGCCTTTCCTATTGATGGGATTCCTTTGTAAGGGGTTGGCCGCCGTGGCCTTTAAGGGAGAATATAGTAAAGGTGATTTCCCAGGTCACGCCACAGCAATGAGTCCTTCAGATCTAGTAGATCTACCAAATGACACCGTTTTTGTCGGCGCCGTGGATCGAACCCAAGAGTCTCACTCACAAATTCGTCACACTAACCACTGGACCACAAAGCGACTAACAGTGAAATTACTAATGAATAATAAAATTACATAGATTATCAGTTCCAACGGGAAATACTTATATTTTAAATGTGAATATGTGTCTGAAATGGGGTAGGGTATACTGCTAAAATGCACTAAGTCATATTTTGACGGTTTGATGTTTTTTTATTACTTTATCTACTGCCAAAACGCACTTAGTCGTATCATCAATATATCGGGAGAACAAAAATAACTAAGTCAAATTTTCATCGTTAGTTAGTTCTGGTAGTTAAAATAGAAGTATTTTTTTTATAATTGTATTATATTTGAAAAATAATAAAAGAAGTCACTTATACCACATTGTAATTTATTCAAATATATACAATAAATATATTATAGTTCTGTTAAGACATTTTTTTCACTGATTCCCCATTATCTCAAAACTATGAAATATGTAGTAAATAGCGTAAAATAGACGATTAGTAAATAAAACTTTTATTATACATATGCAAATTTCCTTGATATTTGGTTCAATTGGAAATATTATTTATATATTTAAAAAAACCTAAATCATTTCCAGACATATTAAATAACGTCTTTAGAAAAAAATAAACGCATGGCTGATGAAAAACTTCCGTATATGTACATATTAAAAATCCAATCGGACATACAGTCTCTATAAACATAAATCAAATGAAATATCGAATGTGACTATGAATATCAAAATGACAAAGCCACGGTCAATTCTGGGAATGGTTGCATAAAAATTAAGGTCATTGAAGATATTAGCGGGAGGAAATGTGAATTTAAATGATTTTTAATAATTCGTTTATCGTTAGATACCTTTTAGAATATGTATTAATTAGAAAGGAGAATAGCGCATTTCAAGACACTATAAAAATAACGGTATATGTTTGAATGTCAAACGGCGGCGTCTTATTGACGATTTTAATCAAAGTGGATCGGTACGATCAATGCGAGTTATTAACAAAATTAAAAATAAATAATACTATGTACCCACAATTGCGGAAATATTATATTTCCAACATACTAAAAAATATTTCTTTGAAATTAATTATTCAGTATTATAATGACACAGTTCAGTAACTCATGTAGTACTGACCTATTTGATGAAGAGATTACTTCCACTATGGTATCGTTTTAAACAATACATTGGAAACATACCGGAAAACTACCTTTGTTTCCAAACAGCTGTTAATTAAAACAATTTGTTTTAGTGCCTAATAAAATTCGAGAAAAAAAAATATTTTTATGCGTATCTTATCGATATATTAGCATTTACGTAATTTTATAATAAATATATCTATTTTAGACAAAAATATTCAATATACTTTAGTTTTGCTCAGTTTTACTGACCGATTTTTAGCTGTGATATAAAAAAAACTCAATTTAAATAAACGAGTGGTCCGCCGATATATTAGCAGGCCATACAACTGGATGTATAAATATCACGATGTCGGACCAGATGCAATACTAACTGTCTCACTCAGACTCATCTACTTGGTATGTCATCTTGATATTTAAACATCCAGTTATATAGCCTGCTAATATATCGGCGGTATCGAATACACATTTTATTTAAATTGAGGTTTTTTTATGTCACTGCTAAAAATCGGTCAGTAAAACTGAGAAGTATATTGATTTTTTTTGTCTAAAATAGACATATTTATTATTAAATTCAAATAAAATCACGTTGATTAAAAAATGTAGTTTATGTGTTCTGTATAAAGCGTACTATCGGGTGGTCCTTAATAACCAAAATAAATAACAATTCTTGTGAAGAAAATTGAGCCATCGACCCACGGGACAAAAATATCATTCAATAGAAATCATGATTGGCTATAAACAAAATCATCACTAAACGTTGTGTTTGGATAATCTAATTTCAAAACTATAAATGTGTCAAAATTGACCGCCCTTTTTAACAAATTTAACGTGTTGAATTTCATCATTCAAATATATTTTCCAACGCGTGGATTGGTAAAATGTGTTTCCTGTTGTCAGAGAAATCTTTACGAGAATTAACGAAACGGGAACGGTCGTTACTGTGACAAACGATGAAAAACACACGTTTAACGGGTGTTATAATATGAATAAAAACTACTATGTTCAAATTTATATTTAAAATAATTAAATTAGTTCGTATTTGGCGGATGTATTTGTTGTTTGCCTCGACTCGGTTACAAATGATACCGTTAACTGGCGAATGTGACCTCCAAAATATATTTTAACACTGAGCCTTCCTGACAAAATGACACCGTTATTTCTTTAATAGCACTCGTATTTTCAAATATTTTGCTACCAAACGAAAATCTAATTGAAATATGCAGTAAAAAAAAGAACATAAGAGTGAACTTGTCCTACTCCCAAATTTAAATCAGGCATTCGATATTTATGTGAAAGTACTCAATAATACTGAACAGTGATTTTTAACGATAATTAGTAATAACAGAATGGGCGTCGACGCATTTTTTGAAAACAAGTTGTAGATAATGTGAATGAAGAAAAACATTCATCAGTTTTCCTTTTCAATAATGAATTCATTAATTCCAGTAGACAGTTAATTTATTTGCCGAAATGAAATATCGAATTACAACGGGTTTTAAATACGAGGTTGAAATATTAAATGCATATTCGAATCTAAATAAGATAATAATTTGTGTTAAAATGATATATTGAGCCTTGTCTTGGCCCAGTGGTTAATGTGATGGATTCGTGAGAGAGTGAGACTCTCGGGTTTGATCCACTGTTGTTGTCACTTGGTAGAACTGAAGAACTCATATTTGTGGGTGGTCTGGACAACCCCTAAAGGCAAAATAGGGAAGGCGTCAGAATATATAAATTGTGAATAACACATCGGAGCTTTACTGAAGCATTCTTCATAACATATAAGGAGTATGAATGGAAATGGAAACAATAACAATTAGCGGTGACCATTTGTACTTCATTAGCGACACCCTTTGCGCATGCTTGTCACGTTTGTAGTCGGTCTTGTTATTTGAATATACAGTTTGTTTGTAATACCAATGTTTAGTTTGGAAGCCTTTCCGTGTTCTGTGGTGGTACCGCGAAAAGCTTTCGCCGAACGCACAAAGGAAAATGGCCATTTCTAGTAATGCCGCTAATACATTATACACACTATACTTAACAATCAGAAATAAGGTTTTTAGACATAACAACGTGTTAGTTTATTATCTGTCGGTTATCTTAACTATTAATAGTTACACAGGTCACCGACTTAATAATCGCCTTAGTTATGCAATCCGAAAGATCAAGAGTAAACCTGGATCAAGACGATCGATCATTATTTTTTTTTACTTGGGCGGGATTTGAACCCATGACCACAGTATTTATAGCCACGTGCCTTATACCCTGAGCTATTACGCTGGTTAAGTAATAAAATATATTCATATTATATTAAATTCATTACCTAGTGAAATGTGTACTAAATTTTCTTAAAAAAATGATGTATGGATTTATTAGCATGTGAAACAATTTATTTTTACTAATAACATTGATACTAACTGTAATTTTGCGGCATTATAGATTTGCAATATGGTGAATTAAACCTAAATTATTCTATAAATTGTAGACAGAGTGGAATAAATATTTCAAATAATAATAAAGTGATATTAGTGAGCGAGTATCGTAAATTAAATTATGATTTGTTATAATCAAACTTCGGGGAATAAGGTGAAAAAACAGGTTTTTCAATTGTTAACAATTGAATTTTTTAATATGAACGGAACAAATTTTTTTTTCTTACTTTATTTTTTTATATACATTCTATTTACTATTCTATTCTAATACATTTTATACAAACATTTTTTTTAATTATAGTATTATTTATTTATATATATATATATATATATATATATATATATATATGTACATTTCATTGTTTACCTTTTTTATTACTATTGTTTTGTCTATAAAAAAGCACTTCTGAGCGTTTATATGGAAATAAATATTGTAAAGGAAATCGTTTCAGAGCACGAATGCGTCAAAACACTTTTACAGTTAGCGACATTTTATTTACAAACTCATTAATTTTAACCATAAGATCTGGACGTACATCGGTATACTCAATAAGGTGATTTACAATGTTTAGAAATATTACCTCTTCAAAATGCATACATACGGTACTGGGATAATAGTGTACGTATATCAATTACTTTTGATATATCACGGCGCCGCAATACCCATTATGAATTTCACGAAGGATCTGTATAACCAACCGTACACACATTACTTAAGAACAACCAGTATACTGTACTCTACCAGAGAACAACCTGCGAGAAAGTAGACATAAAGATATACAAGACGCGTTATTAAAGTCGTCCCCTTATCGAATGTGGTATAGTGATCGTTACGGCAATGACATTACGGCAGCCATAGCTCACACGAAGAGAAGAGAACACAGGAAACAGAATATCCTATACGTTTCTGATTTATGAACATAAGACGAACCCCATAATAGCATGTTGCAATCTAGTAAATCACACACTAGCCTATCATTTATCCCAATTAATATCAAATATATATACATAAATTAGTGTAACGGATTCGTGAGTGAAGACTCCCGGGTTCGATTCACGGCACCGGAGTCACTTGGTAGATCTAGCTTAGCAAGCTAGATCTTATAGATCTTAAGTACTCATTACTGTGTGGTGGCCTGGGAAACCATCTCTACTATATTCTCCCGTAAAGGCCAAGGTGGCCTGGCCAACCCCTTATAAAGGGACTCCCGTCAATAGGGAAGGCGTCACGATATTTATATATACATAAATCATTAAACTATTTTGTACTAATGCGATTGAGATTGACTGCAATCCACTTGATATCAATATTACTCGACCAATGCCGAATGTGACATTGCATCTGATTGTCAAGATAAATATCTTCAGTAAGGTGTAAAAAAGGCAACAAATTAATAGAATCTGAATTTTTGAACGGTCAGATTTTTATGGATATGGATTAAATAAATTTAAAAAAAACACGGTGAAACCTCGATATAATGAAAATTTATCAATTCCCCGTGACATTCCAATATATCCCTGTGTTAATTCCACTTCAATATAGAACATAATTATTGATAAATATTGACTAAAACCTCGATATAACGAATTTTCGTCGTTCGTTTTGCCTAATTTTGAACTTTATATATCAAATTTTTATTTCAAAAACCTCTATATATCTGGGAAATAAATAGTATCTAGGAAATGAATAGCATAAGTCTAAATATCTCTCTGGATTTATTTTAATTAATATGAGGTTTTA
>JAGTTH010003034.1:0-26584 GCA_022606485.1 Agraylea sexmaculata | reverse complement strand
CTAACCCAATCATAAGACATGTAAATAAAAACCAAATATGCCTCGAGGAAACCTAAGTTCATTTTACCAATGAACTTCCAAAACTGATATTATTTTTAAAAATAAAATAAAATTTCCAATAATCCACTCAGCTCAAATTTGGTATTACCCAAACAAATTGTTCTTTAGTTTTTAAGCATTATACTTTGTAACTGTTTTGTTAATATTGCTTTTATCGTTGTTATTGTTTATTAATCTTCAAATTTGGGTTTTTTTCCCATTCTTCAAAACATTGTAATGTTAATTATAGGTAAAAAGATTTATATACACCTAAGTCTAAAAAGTATTGTTCTATCATTCATTGTAAAAACTTATGCATAATAAAGAAATTGTAATAATCATATTATTAGAATGTTAGTCTGATTGCATTCTCAGGCGCAGAGCCATTGAATATTGTTCAGGTATAAATGAAATAAAATGGTGTGAATAAAATATACCTGGGATAATATGTGTGAAGGACCCGTGTCATATTACTTTGTGTGTTATTATTGAAAGCTGTAATGTCGTTAAATCGATACAAAGAAATAAGTCTACAATGTTTACAAAGGAGCATTTTATCTGAAATCGTTATTGAGCATTATAAATAGTGTATAAAGAGAAATCATAAGCATTTCAGTTCAATGATGAATCAAAGAATCCCTCACGAATTTCTTTTATGTAATATTCTTCTCACATTATACTATAAACCACGAATACTCAATATTAATTACTTAAAATAAATTTATCCAGGTTTACTCTGAATACCTGGGTTGTAAGGTTAATATTAAGGCGATTATCAAGTCGAACAGAGCCGCTCTATCGGTGCCTTATGTAACTGGTAATTATTAATATCATCTAAAGACAATGAATTAACACGTTGTTGTGTCTAAAAAACCAAAAGATTGAATGTGAAAAGCTATGACATAATATTTTAAAACTTTTAGATATCTTTAAAATAAGAAAAATTTGATAAATAAATCCAGAAACCTAATTATTATGCTTTAATTGAATCTTATTGTTACGGATTGGTACTAACGTATTTGGTTTTTATTTAAAAAAATATTCTGTTGAATATTCTTTAGGAATTAGTGCTGTAAAATTCAATTCGTATGATTATTGCTTGATGATCAACAATATTTACGATAAATAAAACAAAAAAAATAATTATTGATCGTGATGAATACTAAATGAAATTCCATAATTATTTATTTATTTACGATCCGAGGAGCTTTTATATTTTTAGAGAGGGTTTTTTATACACAACAACGTGTTAATTGTCTGTCGGTGGTCTTAACTATTACTTAATAATCAGTATTTACCGTACAATACAGGGAATCAGAGTAAACCTAGATCGAGACGGTCGATCGGGATTTTATTAATATAATTCCCGATCTCCCAGTCGTAATAACCGATCAAATAAATTTAAAAATTCTTGACTTGAGGGGGATTTGAACCCATGACCACAGTATTTGTAGCCATGCTTCTTATCCCCTGAGATATTTACGCTGGTTGAGGTTGATTTAAAGAAATAAGTTTGTAATTTCCACTATATTTTAATTACAATCTAAGCGCTTTCGACTACCAACATGTAGTCATGTATCATCAAAGCAATAAAAAATATAGTGGAATAAATTATTTCGAAAGCCAGGAATTTATTCATACATTTTTATTATTAGAAATCCCTATAATAATAAATAAATAGACACTTAAATATCAATGAATAAGTTAATATGTAGTATATAAATGTTTAGTTAACGAGTGTGACAGCGAGAGGGATATAAAAGGGAGGAGGATAGAAAAAATATAGTAAGTTGGGGGACATGATGTCGCAAACGATGACACTTTGTTGTCGCATTGAATGAGAGTGGGCCACGGGGAGTCCGCCCCGAGCCTCCGATTGGTCTCTGCAGCCCCCGGGGAAGGCGCCCCCTGCTTTGTAACACCAGCCCCTGCAAATTATTAATTCTGCAGTTGGTGCTGACATCCGACTCCTTCATATATTCATTACTCAGCCGACATTAATATTTCAGTGTTGGCATATGAAAATACAATAAGACAGACTAAAATAAAATAATATATATAATTGTCTAAGGTGTGTGTATGTTATGTGTGTATGTCTGTGCGGTCCATCAATCAACCATGAGTGTTACCAGATGGAAGAATAATATTTCATATAATTATTTTACTACAATTAATACATCTCTAAAATCTCGAAACGGGTATTTTAATGATAATTATGTTGAATTAATTTCAAAATAATATAAGAGATACTTAATAATGCATAATAAATGAAAATTCTCAAAAAACAGTATTTATCGGGCTTTTTAAATATTGTGATGTGTGTTGTCATCATATGAAAACCGTATTAAATTATTTTATGTATAGTTAATTTAAAGTTTGAAAATTCAAACATCGTCTGGGTGAAAAAATAAACAACTTATTACCGCCCTATTAAAAAACCAAGCAGAACATAAAAAAAATTTAAAATTTCAATTAAAATTACCCTAGTAATATATAAAATTCAATCAAACTAGTATCAAAATACTATCAGCTTTAGTACTACGCATTTTCTTATTACACTAATATATTGAATACGGTCGTCAGAAGCAGACGAATTAAACGCAAACGGCCGTGATTAGTTATGATATTTGTGATGTGACCAATTACGGCCTTTGATGAGTAATCTCTATACATATTTTTAATAATGAGCTGATGAATAGTATTACCACAATTTTTATGTTGAATTTAGTATAACTTATCTCTGGTTGTAGGGGTTGTAGGTAATTTAACTTGAAAGAATAAAATTTATCACTTGATTGAAAAATACATGTAAAAATTTCAAGCCCTAATAATTGGATCTCAACAAGAAAAAATATTTTTGGTTTTTAATGCCTTTTCAAGTCAAAAATTAAATCTAGATTCTGCATTTTTTATTAATGGAAAAGTATGCTAACCAAATTTGAAATGGATTGCCTTTATTGATTGTGAACTCGCATAAAATTACAAATGCTTGCACCTGCTTAAAATACAACTAGTCTATAATTCTAGTTAGCTAATGGATGGGGCCAGTGAATAATAAATAAGTTATTTTGCGGTGTTGGTGTAAATTGAGTGTAGATAGTAGCTTCGGCTCCACAGTACAGGATATCCTTTTGAGTAGAGCCCCGCGGTAGAGGAAGTTTTCACATTTCATTTCAGGGATGGAAGCTCCTCTTCCGCCCACCCACTCACTAAACTATGTATATTGAAATATCTGTATCCGAGTAAGACATTTCCCTCGGGAACACCCAGTGAAATGGTATTGTGGAGTACGTGCGAATGGCCATAGTCACGCGTGAAGTGTCAGAGATCCTCGATAACAAAACACCACCCACAATTACATTTCAGATTAATGCCCGTTCCAACGTTTTAATACCAAAAATGCATTTGTTAAATAATATATTTCTCATCCAATTACCTTTGAATAACCAATGAGCTTATATTGTATATAGAGATGCCAATAATACTTTAAAAGACGTCAAAACCATAGCAATAACAGATGAGATGTAGAAATAAAGGTTTCGTGTGTCAGCTGCTTGGGGCGCTGCTTCTACCGCTCATATTATGTTTAACTGTCACTTCTCGATATTTCTAATAAAATTACTCTATGTTAAAGTGCAACATCAAAGGTTGCTCGATATATTCCAGGACAATAATATACATATGCCACTATAGAAAAAATGTTTTTGTAAGAAAAATCTTGTTTCTCTCGAGAGTCGGATTATCGAACATGTTGGATTTTAGGGATTACAATGTTTATGTGGGCGGCCCTCGTATGTTGAGTGTTTATATTATGTACATGTATTAGTGACCGGGCACATTCGAATGTATGACGTAATATTGCATGGCGCTTCTATAGATAAAAGTTCATTGGCTACAACGACTTGACTATTGATTTTGTACAACTCGATGATCTCTTTTCCACCAATTCTGCCACCCACAGGGTTTGTTTAGAAGCCTTATATAGTACCATATAAATAATTGTTTCCTACACGTTACTTTATTTAACTTAATTTTATTTAATACACATTCTATATAAACATTTTTATATAATACTATATATTATTATTTTTATTATTTTTGTTTTTACTTACTATTTTTGTCTTAGCTCTTATGAGCGTTTATAAACAAATAAATAAATCTGTTCTGTGCGTATTTTCAACACGACCAGGAGAGAAATTTAATATGTTGGAAAAAAACTTAATGTATGGTTGGGAATGTTGTAGGTACAATAAAATGTATAATTTAAAAAAATGTCTCGAATTAAACATCCCACCCCATTTATACATAAAATGAATTACACCATTAAAAATATAAGAAACAGGAAATAATGAAATCAAATTTACAAAACTCGCGAACGTCTATGATCGATCACTCCCTTAAAGTTCATGAATGATCGTCCAGGGATTTCAATAAATCAGAAGTAAATGGAAGTTTGTATGTAAAAAATACTTGAATATCGCATGTGGATATGATTAACGTTATTTTGATATTGGGTAATTTTTTTTTGAGTAAATTAAGCAAATAATAATATGATGATAGTCCTCTGTATTTGAAACGTTTTAATTTATTCGCAGACATGTGCCCGACGGTTGAGGGGAAATAAAGAATGGAGTGAGTGAAATCAGCATTGAAAATTCTAGCATCGTTGGCAGTTGGACTTGTCAAAGACGTCTTTTTGTCGACTCCAAATAAAAAATAAAGGATTTGAAACAAGCTCGCACAAACATGGTGTCGGTAGGTGGTGAGATATGGGGTGGTTTTGGGGCGGCAGCCGCTGGGGGTGGCTGTCTCCATTAGTATTCCATTAAGGGCTGCACTTCCACAATGGCGCCGCCAAATCTCCACAAACTTTTTGCACATCTCCGGAAATCTTGAGACTCGCTCAACCCTCAACAATACCCCAAGACAAATAGTAAACATTTATTTATTAACTTATAATAAAAATATACAATGTTATATTTACGAGAAGAGTTCATAAAAGGGAGAAAAATATTACAAAACAGAAACTAGTTAAATTAATCTATTCACTGAAGGTTTGTACGTTATTTACGTAAATTTTTCTAATAAAATATCCTTTTTATATATATTTCTCCATCATTATTATTATATTAAAAACTATTTTTTATTTACAATATACATACAAGCCTTTAACTAAAACGATGCACTCCATGGGGAAAAGGGATAGATCGATATACAGAAAAGAAATAGGTATAATATTATAATATTCGTTTGACTTTGGTACATCTCTAGATACGATAAATTGCTCTGCAACGATTACCTTTATAATATTTCTTTGTTTTTTGATAATTCTCTTACTTTTTTTGCTTCCAAAATTGATATCATTAGAAAAATAATTAACTTTGAAATAATTCAATCGATTCAAATTTGGTTTTAGACAATCACTCTTTTTTTTAATTTTAAGCATTATACTTTGTAATTATATTTGTTAATGTAGAGTTTTTTGTCGTTATTATTTATTAATCCTAATATTTGTAAATGGGTTTTTATTTTTATTCCCATACTAGGTATCCCTAATGTCACATAAAAATGTTATTCTCATGTTAGTTATAAGTAAAAATATTTATATACTCTGTTACACCTAAGCCTAATTGATATGATGTATTTTATTAATCAAACTATGTAAAATTCAATTTAAATAAAGAAATCGTAATATATTCATTTATTACTTTATTTGAATTTTCTGATATTCCGACAAAACTTAATATTGTCAAATATACCAAATAAAAAAATGTGAGCTACTATAAAATTTTAAAAGCTGAGGTTCGATTACAACTATTTTATATAAAAGTGATATACGTGTGATATGTGAGTATATTTATGATTATTAATAATTGAATTGTATGATGGTGGTGATGTTGGTATGAATAATGTATAAAATTACCTTCGTCAAATAATGGCGGTGAGGATCACGTACATATCTGTGAAGCCCCTCCTCCTCTGAGGTCCCGTGGGATCGTGGAGAGGGCCAGGATAATCCGGGAAACAAAAGCCGTCTTCACCACCACCCCTCGCCCACCCCATCGTCAAAGAGGGTGTAAAAATCTTAGCATTGTTATCGCAGGAGGTGGTGGAGCCGCAGATGGCTTGGATTTGTTATACGAACCGTGTATGTATCCAATAAGACATTCTAACAGACATTGCTGCTCTACTCTACTCCATTCATCCCCTAGTAGCCATCCAGGGCCTCACCAAAATAATATTAAATAATATAAAAATGTACCCTCATCCACACTTTGAACCTAGATACTGATTGCCAGTTGGTTGGGTAACTCTAAAAGTAAAACGTCTAAACTTGATTAATATGAATATCTAAATAATAGATCATTCTAACGCTTGAAATTCCCACAATTGTATTATTGGCATTTACAATAATATTACGTTATAAGCCATAATTCACGTTTATTCATATTATGATTAGATTGTTTGGCCTTTAAATAAATATATCGTAAAATAGCTAATTTTCACATAATTTCTAAATTACATAATCCATACAAGACTATTCAGATGTCTAACTATTTTATCAGATAAATATTTTATTTGAATGTATTGCAACAAAATAAATGGTTAAAATAAACTGTCTATAGACTTTATAGTAATAGAACTTTGCCTATGAAAATATCATTGTTTTACAAATCAATCATTAAATTAAATTGAAATATATTATATTAGTTTTCAAAATATGATGTGTTTTGTTAGTAAATACTGTTTTTTGTGGATGAATTTGGTTCAGTAAATATGAAATTAAAATAAACGTATAAAAGTCAATGGAGAATATTTATTGTTATTCATTTTTTTACTAAAATATTACTTGGTGGCCCTTGTATATAATTAAATAATTTTATTTCTACTTGCATTTGCATTTTTATTTTATTTTTTATAGAACGATAGTCCGCGAACATCCATGATTGGTTGGATTCCGTTAAAGTTCATGAATGGTAATATGGAGATTTTATCCAATCAGAGACGTTTGCAGGATTTTAGTTGCCAAACTTATGATTACTCTACACATTTTGTGGAAATTTGTACGAAAAGAAGTAGACAGAAGGTTTAGTCCTGCCCTGGGATATAATTGAATACATAATTATTGTTAAAATGAGATTTGATTTTTTATGATATTAAAAAAAACTATTAAACCTATATAATAGTATTGTTTGAAGAGGGATTCTAGTCGCGTTTCACAGATTACTCTCTAAACGAGTGCATTCGATGAAAAATGAAAAAAAGATAATTTGCACGTGCACAATTGATGTTTGCACGTTGTGTTGTATTTTTTAGTAGCCCTGGTCGTAGTTGAGTACTCCTGAAAAGCAGCATCATCATCAGCAGCTACAAAGCCTCCATCCTCAACCCCCGAAGCCCAGTTTTCAACGTACTCGTATCTGTAATCCTGGTTTGGGGGAGAAGACCACTTCATTGAAATTCGGATAGGAGCTGCACGATTACATATTCATATCTCGGATATTCCGCCCACCTTTCTCTACAACCGACCCTCTATGTATAAATAAATCTATGTACAAAGGAGATTTGCTCTTTTTTAAGGATTTAGATTTACAAGGACTGACTGCATCTACTACTGAATAATCAAGAAACCCGACTACTCACTCTACTGAATAATTGCCATTATTTATATCGACAATGTCTATCTATGTATTATGCACTTTTAGTTTAATGTTTTTTTTTTTAATGAAAATATTCAAAATTTTTAGGTATATTTTAAACAGTTTAGAATCGAAATTCAAAAAGGGTGTCAACAACTTCTTGAAATTGTGATACTATTATACAGGATGGCCTTCAAATAACTGAGAATATTTTAAAGGGTTATTTAATAAGGAAAATTAATTACGTATAACACACAATACACTGAGTACTTCACAGAAACAGCGGATTCCAAGATAGTGGCCAAAACTCAATTTCAAAAGCACTAATAATATTTTTAATTTTAAATAACTATTTTTTTATTTAATTTTTTTTTTTATAAAAGAATATTAAATATATTTTTTTCAATTATTCTTGATTTCTTCGATACCCTAAAATATTCTCAGTTATTTCAAGTCCACCCTGTATAGGTTTAATAAGTAATTATATAGTTACATTATTAATATTTTGTTATAAGCAATCAAATATTGCGTAGAATGTCAAAAAGGAACGTTATCAGTTACAAATTATGTATGGAAAAATTTCGATGTAAAATATTTCCAACTTTACATATTTTTTTATACATTTATTGTTACATAGTTATGTAATTTACCTTTGAAATAATCCTACATGTAATGCGAAATTACACAATTCAAAATAAGATAAATCCAAATTAATCATGATTTAATAATGAAATTTTGAAGAGCGGAAAAAATATTTTATATAAAGATTTATATATTATTATATACATTGTATTAATACATTTTATACAAACATTTTTTACTTATAATATTATATATATATATATATATATATATATATATATATATATATATATATATATATATATATATATATATATATATATATATATATATATATATATATATATATATATATATATATATATATATATATATATATATATATAGTATTATATTTTTATATATATATGTACATTTCATTTTTGTTTACCTTTTTTATTACTATTGTTTTGTCTATAAAAAAGCTCTTCTGAGCGTTTATATGGAAATAAATAAATAAAATAAAATAAAGTAGAAACCCATGTTAACCTAACAAGAAGGTCTAAACCCTCATCCGCTTTTTAGCAATTATTTTATAACATTATTTTATTATACCTATTAAAACCATTGATTTATGTAAGTAGCCTCATGTCATACTTCGAAGTTTGAGTCGAAATAAGCAGAAGTGATTGTTACCTTTACCTGTGTAACCCTTTTTTATCAAATATAATATTAAGATCTTTCTCGCTGTATTTTACGAATTACCTTGACTTATTGAATGTTGTCTTTCACATTCTAATTTGAAAACACACACCGGATCATTAATGGGCTCGTTTCATTATTTTGTATACGAAATCAGACCAGATAGGAAGTATATTTTTATGGGATAGTATGCCAAGTCATTTCCTGTGAATGGATCATGTTAAAATGTAAAGAGTATTTAATTCAAAGTGCCTTGTAACAATTATATTGGTCGACACGACCATGTCTTGTACACACTTGATTGACTTGTTGGCCTCTTCTCCTTTGTATTTATTTTTATTTATTTATATCCAGCCTTTTTTATATCGCGAGGGCAACACTCAAACATGACTTCATTGATTTCAAAATAAAATTAATCGGTCGTCTTGCTGACATGATAAACCACTACGTCCAAACAGGTCCGCATTGGCATTTTAATACCTGGATTCATATTAGAAACATTATAAAAATCATAAAAATATAATATGTATTTACCACACATAGAATTAAAATATCTAATAGATCAATTTTTATTTCATTCACTGGAATAATAATTTTTAATCAATAGCTACAAAAAAAAACTTTTGATTTTAACCCCCCTAGAATTAGCCTGATTCTCACTCATTTGATAATGCATAATATCAATATGTAACAATTTTGTATAATTCTCAAAATTGGTTATTTTTAAATATATTATAAGCTTTATATACCTAACCTAATATAAACTGAAGATTCCATCAATAAATAAATGAACATTCAATCACAAAAAAACAGAGACATCAAGAGGGTGAAATATGCAGAAACTTGACTAAGTAACACTGAAATGTATGAAATTTTATATTTTACTAAGGTGTATATGTATAATATTTGAAGCCTCTGAGGTAAAAACCTATATTCTGCCCACAAAATAAAAAAAATCGATGGTTTCTTCATTGAATAGAGAATATGAAATACAGTAGGATTCGTCTTGTTTTTACCTCAGACGCTTCATTTATATTTTAATATTTTTAATTCTACGATATTTTTTAAAATCATCTACAAAAGGTTTTATAGCCTTTTTCAAGAAGTAAATTAAATAATCAAATATGATTTAATTCATAGTGGTGACCCCCTGTAGGAAAGTGTCTGAAAGAATGTTATTATCATCATGTGTCAGCAATTCCGGTGGCGCCCGAAGTTAGTTCCACCTTAATAAAATATAACCTGATATATTTACAACATCTATAACTCCTAAATCTACTATATGTATAACTGGGTCAATAGTCTTTAATCTAATTGTATGGGGAGTAATTTATTTATTTTGTTAAAATGTAACGATTGTGGAATAGTACAGGTGTCAATAATAATATTATTGTGTGTCCAGTTATAACTCGTTAGTTAGCAGTTGTGAAAACAGGGTTGAAGCTTCACCCCTTATGCAAACAGTTGTGATTTTGTATGCCCATCACCTGCACCCTTCATTACTATTATATCGATGAAATCATGAAAAAAAAAATTTCGTCTAATCATTAACTAGCTTTTGCCATATTTACATTAACACATAGAAAAAAATTTAAGTATGTCAAAACATTTTGTCGGATTTACCATAATTAATTATATTTTTTAGATAAAAAAATTGAGTGTTGAATAATTGTGGATCTAATAAATAGCGGAATAAGGGCGGATATGCCTTTCTTAAAATGTTTCTTGTAAATAAACTCAGATCTGTGTAAATATCTTTTGGATATTATCGTTAAATATCCTGTTATGGACATTTACCTATTAACAACTAATAAGTAAAGTAGGTATACGCCCTTAATCCATCAAACCTCTCAATATGATTGAGCCAAGTTTACTCTGATTCTATAGTTTATACATAAATAGTGAATAATGCAAAACTAACGATAGGTTGATCTGACTAAAAATTCCAGTTTATTAAAAAAAAAAATTATTTTCAATGTCATTCAATATTTTTTAATAATATAACTAACTTAAGTTATCTATAGGTCATAAATAAATACTATTATTTATTTTAAATTAAACAATAATAATGAAAATGTCGACTCTTTATAATTGTCAAAAAGAATATATTGCTTCAATAGAATTAACCATAAATACAGCTGTTTTGTATAAATGTATACATACTTTTAATTTAAAATTTTAATATCTATTTGTTAACGTTATTTTTAAAGTTTCTAGTTTTATAATTGAGGCCTGAAATTCAGGTTTTGACACCCTCGAGATGAAGTCGCGTGGCCAAAGAGTGGTCCATAGTATTGGGCAGCTGTGATCTCATACAAGTGTGTTATTTCAGTCACATAATAAAATCACACTAAATATCAATAATATATTTTTATAATATTCACACAATACGCAATATATTCAAAGGGTTTACTAGTCACACATGCTGTTTGTCAAATTCATATATTAAAAAAAATTTGTCTAATATTTATATAAAATCAGTTTTTAATTTATATGTTTATATTTTTTCATAATGCCAACACTTGTGATATTTAAAATGGTATTGATTCTCCGTGTCTTATTATTTACCTTTCTTGAAATGTGTTTATATTCACTGTGGCTAACATCGTGTTTTGGATACATGACAAGGCGTTTACATTTTTTGACACCAGGCATTCTCAACCATTTTATTAATATATCTAATCAAACATTAGCAGGCCATATAACTGAATGTATAAATATCAAGATGGCGGACCAAGAAAATGAGTTTGACTGAGGCAACACTATAATTAAGGAAATTAACAATGTTTAAACAACAGTAATGAAAAGCGATTTACACCTCTATCGAGAATTCACAGAAACTGATATTTAGGAAGCTTATATAATTAGTGTTCAATATCAATCAAATTCGTCTACTTGGTCCGCCATCTTGATATCTATACATCTAGTTAATATATCGGTGGTATCGACTAGGTTCATATTCCTAACTATTATATATTTTACGTTATACCTAACAGTCATAATTCTGATTTTTTAATATGTATTTAACTACCTTCTATGAGGCAACTCTAATTGGCTCACTCAGACTCGCTTACTTGGTCTGCCATCTTGATATTTATACATGCAGTTGTAGGGCCTGTTAATAAATCTGTAAACTCTCTCAATTTTATTCATATGTAATAAATTTATCAAAGCATGCTGTATATTTCTATTTCATATGCAAATTCTATTTTCATTTTATTCGATCAAATATCTTATTAAATAATATAATTAAAATAAAAAAAGTGGTCATATTTTCAAATCGCGCTCAAGTAAAAAAGAAAGAATTTGATCGGTTATTACAACTGGGAGATCGGGAATAGTATTAATAAAATCGCGATCGATCGTCTTGATCCAGGTTTACTCTGATTTCCTGTATTGTAAGGTAAATACTGATTATTAAGTCGGTGACCTGTGTAACTAGTAATAGTTAAAATCACCGATTTTGTCTAAAAAAAAAACCCTCTCAAAAAAAGCTCCTCGGGGCGTAAATAAATAATTTATACCTAATAAATCTTAAACTTGTAAATTTGGTGACCTGTGTAACAAGTAATAATTAATATCACCAATATCTAATGAATTAACACGTTGTTGTACCAAAAAAAAATAATGTAAAAACTCTCTGAAAAAGCCCCTCTTTTAACATTTTTTATGGATGCTTATACCACATTTAGACCGTTGTCGAATATATTATTATTTTATATCGATAATGTAGTCTGTTTAAAAGCTGAGTGGTCATTGAAACACGTATTTCTTAATGAATATGTTAGTAGTGTCTAATATGATAATATTGAAGGTAATGATAATGGGGAGCATGTCCATGTTGAAGTAACTCCTCATCCCAAAATAAACAGGGACGCTTGTAAGAAGAATGAAACAATATGGCTGGCGTGTATTATTATATGTGTGCGCCTGCTTTTGTTTTTCAATCAAATGATGCTGCAACTTTGATACGATGCGATGGATTGAGATATCAACCATGAGATGTATCATATTATTGTTAAGTCATCGCCTTTTAGGCAACCAACCACCTCGTCATTATCATAAATGTATCCTTCTTCATAACCGTTTCTTATTTGAGATATTCGACTGGATCTTACAACCAAGACAAACAAATTTTGGGCAATTTATGATTGGATTAACGTCAGAGGCTGCCTCAAAATTCATATAACAGTGGAACATCGACTCTAATCTTATCCTATGTTGATTTTATCTTTATATAGCGAATTGTTTTTCATTCACCTTGAGCTTCGTTATATCGAGGTTCCACTGTAATAAGTATGCCTTTGTATACTATTTTATTTTAAAAGTACCATAGATATAAACATTAGATATCGCATTGCATATAAATAATTCGTGTAACCCATGTATTGTTGCACTCTTCTATCTTATTCGAAAAAGGCATAAGTGTGTCTCACTCGCTCAACACGTTTCTGAGTGTGACTGTGACAATACTTTGGCGATTAAAACGCATCTTAAAGAAGTAGTGTTTGGTAAAAAGTGTGCCTAGATGTATTTGAATGTATATTTGAATCCATATGACATGTAGTAACAATGCATTTACCCATTTTACTGTGAAATATAACTGAAGATATGAAGAGAGATGTTTACAGTATAATGTTTGACAGGTCTACATACTAATACATAATCTACATACATAAAATAAAATAATAATATAAAATAGGTGTGGTTGTGTTTATATCTGGAGCAGCTAAAAAAAATCACCATTCTAACCTAAATCAAACCTTTTTTCGTAATATTATGTACGTTTATGTAATACTCTTGTAAATGAGTAAATTTAATGGTAACTTTCTAATCGATAAAGGTATTTTTTAAAGACTAACATATTATAATATACACTATCTTATCCATAATTATACAGGATGGACTTGAAATAAATGAGAATATTTTAGGTGGTGGTAGGGGTAGGTTAAAAAAATATTCAATATTTTTTTTCACTTATGCTTACGATACCCTACCACCCCCTAAAATATTCTCAGTTATTTCAAGTCCACCCTTTATAAATATAAATATATATATATATATATATATATATATATATATATATATATATATATATATATATATATATATATATATATATATGTATATTGCTTTAATGATTTTCCAAAATATATATATTTCTTAATTAATAACCTTTTTTTAATATATTTTTTCGATTATTCTTACGATACCCTACCACCCCCTTAAATACTCTGTTTTTTCAAGTCCACCCTGTATAAAGGCGCTTCTTAAAAAAAATTAGGCAAATGGCCTCGACGTTTCACCTAATTTATAAAAATTAGCCATTGTAATTTTGTATAAACATTATTTTATTTATGTCGAGGCCAACGGGCAACATAAGCAATATTATCTTGTATTCATCAAAATGTGGCATGTTATTTCAGATTCAATATTCTCATACAATGGGGTGTAATGTGTGTAAGAAATAGTAAAACAGCATTAGATATTAAGGAACAGCGGCCATTTATCATTGTGACGTGGTAAGTATAAATGTTTTTGTTTAATAAATCATAAATCATCCACAGGAAGTGTTTAAATTGTATCCGAGGACGAGAACTACACATTATTAGCATTCAAGAAAATAATACCCACACAGGCTATTTAATAAAATATGTATATTCCTTTCAATTAAATGTTACTAAATAAATTTTGTAAGAAGAAAAGATACTAGTAGTGGCAGCCTGAGTTACAAGTATAAAGTATCATATATTTGTAAGAATATTTCTAATATTACAATTAGGTAAGTATAAAAGTAATAATAAAATAACATTAGAGTATACAGGGTGGACTTGAATTAACTAAGACTATTTAAGGGGTGTTAGGTATCGCAAGAATAAGTGAAAAACATACATTAAGCCATTAATTTTTTTATAATTAATTAAAAAAAAATGTTAATCGTGCTTTTCTACAGCTGTTGTGTCTTTTAAATCGGTTAAAAATTAATATTTTTAATTATTATAAAAATATTCTTTCCACTTATATTTGCGATACCCTACCACCCCCAAAAAATATTTTCAGTTAGTTCAAGTCCATCCCCTGTATATGAATAAAATATTATGGACTTTTAATCTGTAAATATAAATGGGAAATCCTGATTACGAAAAAAATACTTTTATATTAGTGAAAATTCCTCAATAAAAATATAAACGGGTAAGAAAATGCAATGAAACATACCTACACAAAAAATCTATGAGAAAAGATTATAAAACATAATCTAGTTTTGTACATATCCATATTAAATTTATTATATTGAGAAGGCATCTAGGGAATTTAAAATAGAATAATATAATTATTTGCTCGTTTAATGGAGGTACCCATTATTAAGGTATTTTCTTGAAAAATTCATATTTTTTAAAAAAAAATTTATTGATATATTGATTTGATGGATGTAAAGATGATAAAAGCTCATTTGTAAAGATTTTTTAATATTTTTATTCGTGAATGTTTCTAGCGTGAATAGAGCGTAGTTTTAGTAACGGTCTTTTCCACGGTCGTTATCGAGTTAACGAAACGTTACTTCGACTCGTACATGTATTGGTAACCATTGCTTCTATGAGGTTATTACATTGTACATTAAAACACAATAGAAAAATATTATACTTGTACGAAAATCTATTTTTAAACCTATAATATCATGTATTGGTCCAATGCAACTTTTCTCTAGGCAAGCGCCATTTGAGTGTACATTTGTATTGTAATGACTGCCATTGTACTCTTGTTGGGTTTCTGAATTTATATAATATCATAATAATATTATATGTGAATCACGACCTGACAAATGACAAAGTATCGTCTTCACAATGGACTTACGACACATATATACAAAATATAACCTGCACACAAAAAACACCATATAATGTGGAACCATTGTGCTCGGTGTAAATTCACGTTTACGTGTGAAAAGATTTTCAATGTTATAATAATTCATACACAAATCTTGTGGCAGTAACCACCAAATGCTCACAGATTAATTAATGGAGATCCCACGTAATAATTAGAATGATAAACTCATTTAATTATATCGCGTAAGGTATGATGGAGATGATTATGTTCATCGTATTATACTGATAGGAAATAAAATATATGGGAATATGTATTGAGGAAATTGATTCGACCAACTCCGAAAGGAAGGTGTATTTTTTTTCTATTTACTTTATAATGTATATTATTTCATAATAAATG
Source organism: Agraylea sexmaculata (assembly GCA_022606485.1). Taxonomy (NCBI): domain Eukaryota; kingdom Metazoa; phylum Arthropoda; class Insecta; order Trichoptera; family Hydroptilidae; genus Agraylea; species Agraylea sexmaculata. The sequence goes on along the minus strand of JAGTTH010003034.1, from coordinate 10,418 downwards.
TCTCGAGTATACAGGCCAAAATGCTAGACAGAATTCGTACGTAAATCTGTGAGCCGTGGTCGTTCGAATTGGGAATTTAACTAAATTATATACTTTTCAACAATTACACTAGTCTATACAATACATTTACACTGCGATCACAATGAAAAAAATATCACCTAGTCTTATATATCTACTCATTACATTTTTATACGCATAACTCTCATATTTATATTTGTATTAAATTAATACGACCAAAATATCTATCGATTTACGCAGTCAAAATATTTCATCGATATTATAATATATCGTTTCTAAAACAATTAATCATAATTTGTATTAAAATCATTTAAAAAATGACCGTTTTTCGAGTTTTTTTTGATATTTTGGTCGTATTGATTTAATAAAAATGTAAATATGATAGTTATGCATGTAAATATGTCATAATAGTGTAGAGTAAGTATATGGAAATAGGGGATATATTTTTAATTGTAATCGTAGTGTGAATACGTATATTAGAGTGGTGTAATGCTTCAAATGTATATAATATCGCCTGATTTCCATACTTGGCGTACTGTATCTGCGACCACAGCGCTGACGTCACACATTCTACCTGGAGGCCCGTGTAAGCAACTTTCGGTGCAAATTAATAAAAAAAATCCAAATTCAAAAAATCAATTGTTTTATTTTGAAATATGGGATTGCATAATGTATAGTGATATGATAGTGTGATCATGTAACGATCGTCGTGGTGTCCTCAGAAAGAAGAGCCTCCTTAGTGATGATCATCCAGCCGCCATGTGTGCCGGAGCCGCGCCCCTTCAGCGGCCGGAGGGGAGGACCACGCCCCTCGGAGGCGGCGCCATGTAACAGGCAGTGCTTGCCTTGTCGCGGTGGCGGGCGGTCGTCAAGCGCGGCGGAGATTGCGTCCTTTAAGGAGAGCGCGGCCTGGGCGCCGTGGGCGGGGGCGGGTCCTCTGGCGACACCACTGGCCGCCCCTGGAGCCCTGCCGCTGCCCACCCTCAACTTCACGGTGTCCCAAGTGGCCACGGTATGCGAGACCCTGGAAGAAAGTGGCGATATCGAGAGGCTGGCCAGGTTCCTGTGGTCCTTGCCCGTGGCGCACCCCAACGTGGCCGAGCTGGACAGGAGCGAGGCCGTGCTGCGTGCCAGGGCCATCGTGTCCTTCCACAGCGGCAACTTCAGGGACTTGTACGCCATCCTGGAACATCACAGGTTCACCAAAGACTCGCACGGGAAGCTGCAAGCTATGTGGCTGGAGGCGCACTATCAGGAGGCGGAGAGATTGCGGGGGAGGCCCTTGGGACCCGTCGATAAATACAGAGTGAGGAAGAAATTCCCTCTGCCCAGGACTATCTGGGACGGGGAACAAAAGACACACTGCTTCAAGGAGAGGACGAGGAGTCTGCTGAGAGAGTGGTACCTTCAGGATCCTTACCCCAACCCTACGAAGAAGAGGGAGCTGGCACAAGCCACGGGCCTGACTCCCACGCAAGTTGGCAACTGGTTCAAGAACAGAAGACAGAGGGACAGAGCAGCCGCAGCTAAAAACAGGTCAGTCATTCATTCATTTAAAATATACATTAATTCTTGTAAGCTACGTGAAAACTTTTTGATATGCGGAATCAAAGAGAATTAGGTGGGGTATTAACTCAAAAACGAACCTACAAAGCGACAGAAAACCAATATTCCATTTCTGTCATTCTAATATGTACAGCTTGGTATAAATTAATATCGAGGGTATACCTACTGCTAAAATGCACTTTAAAAGTTATATTTTGATGATTTTGAGTTAAGGATGCATTTTTTTATGTTTTTTATTACTTTATCTACTGTCGAAACACACTTAGTTATAGTATTATCAATATTTCGGGTGAAAAATAATTAACTCAGTCAAATTTACATTTTTAATCTCTGGTAGTTAAAATAGAGGTATTTTATAATTGTGTTATATTTGGAAAGATAAAAAGTCATCGACTTACACCACATTGTAAATTATTCAAATATATACCATAAATTTATAGTTCTGTTTTTTTTTTCACTAATTCGCCAATATATCAAAACTATGAAATATGACTTAGTGCATTTTGTCAGTATACCCTCGATATATGACATCGATTATGTCAAGTAAAAATGAATATTTAACCAAAGCTGAATTTTTTATTCACCTTCGTCTTCATTAATATGATTTCTTTATTGATATACCATATTGGCTTTTAGTAAAAAATATTATTTTTTAGTAAATCATGATTTTAATGCAGATTGTGGCAATGTTTTCATTTATTTTATTTATAAATCACAATTAATTCTTAAACTGTAATACATTTAGCGATTATTTAAGTAATATTCTAACATTACATCTATAATAACACAATGACATTATTCAGATATATTAATAAGCTTTGTCACCTTCATTTATATTATTTCGTCTTTCAATTGTGTGATAAGGCTTCATTATTATTAATAAAAGTTAATATTTTAGGCGTTTCGTATCTCATATCTTCAAATATTTATTTTAATACTGTATTATATTTATCAATTCGAAGGATTAGAAAATAGGAAATTTAATTTTCTTCACGAAGCTGCCTATTTTTGATATGCGACTTTATTTGTTTCGCATCATATTTAATCCCAAGGAGCATTTTTTTCATGGATATAAATTAATTGTCTATACAATTGTGGATTAATTGAGGCAATTTCGTTTCGCCAATTAGTTTTATATCGTAATTTACACCAATAATAGCAAAACGTCTTAATCCGAGAGTGATTGTTGCACGCTAGTACGACTTCATACAATATTTCACACCCGGTCGAGTTCAACGCGCGAGTTCAACTAAATATCAAGTATTTCCCAATTATAACTACACATTCAAATATTGTACTTCTAAATTATTATTTGAGGATATTTTAATGTATTAATATATATCAATAAATCTACTGGCTACTGTTCTCAGATCAGTACATTTTTTTAATATTATCCCGACGCGACAGGGATTAATCTATGTTTGATTTATCACTTTTTTATATAAATATCTCTTGTTCAATAAGATCCAGAATCTTGGCTTCTTATAAAACACAATTATTTTCTTTTTTATGGTGAATATTATGAAGAATTGTACCGTCCGACGGCGGCGACTCAAACAAGTTTTGCTTGTGACTTCTGAAGCAGCTTTCATAATTATTATCTTATAATATTATATTTATAAATTCAAAAAGTGACTCATTGAATAGTTTATAATATCTTAGCATAAAAAATGTTAAATCAAAATTTTTGCAAATGATGAATAATTTGATAAAACAGTGTTGGGAATACCTACTGCGTTTTTTTTAATAAATCGTATCTTTAACGGATTTTTTCATTTAAAATAAACTGAATGGGTATTTTTATAGATTCTAAGTAAGTTAAGTATTTAAGAGTAAAAATAATATAATTTAATTTCACGTGTATTAATAATAGGTACATATTTATTAATAATGTGCTAACATATGTTTGTAAAAAAATAAAAAAAGGTATGTATGTATTTAAAAAAAATGTAAAAAAGGCTTTTGAATAAGCTTAATTAAGGAGTTTTTAATTTAAATATGAAATTTAATATTATTAAGAAAACTGTGTTGTTTATCTGGGATTTTTAAAAAAATATATAGGTAGTTTTAAATTGGTTTGATTATGGAATTGTTAGTTCGTAATTCTGAAAATATTAATTGCCAGAGTTGATTAGTAAATATTTAATTTTATTTTTAGAAATTCAAGTTATTACTGAAAGCTTTTTTCCCATTTATTCCAAATGCACAGTTTGTTAATTTTTTTTTGCTGCGTTTTATTATAACATCGATGGTTACCTCCTCACATTTAAAAAATGCTAAAAATCATATTCGGCCTAACCTAAGGCAATTTCAAAGAGATTGTTATTTGTGTGATGTGATATTTGAAATGATTTTAACATTTGCTTTGAAATGTGTATTTTGTAAAGGCTGTTTGAGGTTGGTTGGTTATTATTCAACGATCGGAAGCCGACGGTGATATTGTATTTAGGAGTGACTCGATCACAAAAAGGCTCAAAAATAAACAAGTCTCGTACATATGAAATGCGTATTAGACTAGGATATAAGCTTACACCTTATACAATTATAATAGATGATTTGGCCAAAGCTCACATAAAAACTAATCCAGCAGCAGCTTCTATATGGTGTTGATTTGGAGCCATCATCTCTTCACCATTGTGGATCCATCTTTTTGGTGTATTGCTCGGCTAACGGAATACCATCCATAAGTCCACTGCTTTCTTAGCACGTGTCAAAGATTCTTTTTTTATTATATATACACACATCTCAAATACGGTAGCTTTTATAATGAATATATATGAAAAGCTTTCGCCTACCTCACATACAATTATAACGATACTGTTAAAGTATTCTTTAAAATACATATATCCACTCAATCACTTCAAAACTAAGCATATATAATTGGATATCAGACTAAGTACATATAAGTTTATACTGATTCCTTGTTTGTAAAATGAATAGAGAAGAGATTATTCTAGCTGTCGGTGACCTTGTTTAGCTGCAGTAATAAAATTCAAATATAATAAACACTAAGATATGTATATATATATATTTAGGCATTTTATGCCATTGAATTATGATTAAGAGAAAACCGTCGTCTGGAATACCAGAGAACTTTTTAGAGAGGATTTTTCATACACAACAACGTGTTAATTAATTGTCTGTCGGTGATTTTAACTATTACTAGTTACACAGGTCACCGACTTAATAATCAGTATTTGCCTTACAATACAGGAAATCAGAGTAAACCTGGATCACAGACGAATACTGCTTCGTCGCAAATTCGTTTGCCATCCGTATGGCTCCTAATGTATGAAACCACAAAAAATGTTGCTTTTCAATCATTATATTTATACCGTGACGCTTTTACCTTATACCTTATACTGGGAGTCCCTTTATAAGGGGTTGGCCAGGCCACCTTGGCCTTTACGGGAGAATATAGTAGAGATGGTTTCCCAGGCCACCACACAGCAATGAGTACTTAAGATCTAGTTTGCTAAGCTAGATCTACCAAGTGACTCCGGTGCCGTGAATCGAACCCGGGAGTCTTCACTCACGAATCCGTTACACTAACCACTGGGCCACAAGGCGGCTCATTATATATTTTAGATATGTATTAATTGTAGTAAAATAATTATATAAAATATTTTTCTTCCATCTAGTAACACTGATGGTTGAGGGATCTGTACAGACAGACAGACAGACAACATACACACACTAATGTATATCTATAATATTTTAGCGATATAGAGGTGTGCTTGCGGAATGGAATATTTTACACTACTAAACACGTATTAAATCTGATATTACCTACTCATCAATTTGTAAGCTTAACAACGCATAGGTATATTTATTTTTGAATAGACACACAATAATATGATGTATCACGAATTGGTCGGAGCAAAATAAACACGTCATCAGGGCACGATGATCCATTAGTGTGTGGGATCAATTAATTTGGGAGTCAGCGCTAATGACTGTTTATGCCGTCACCTTCCTTTCAATACTAACACCACAATATTATAACAGAATATCTCAGAAAGCCTTAATGATCCTCTTCCGGACAATTCGATGTACGACATATTGTCGGTAGTTGCTGTGTTGTGCCATGCGAGATACTATCCACAAATATTTCATGTTTTGTTCAATAATGTTAATAAGTGCCTATTCGATAAAGGCATAAGTGTGTCTCCCTCACTCAACACATATATAGTGACCACTGAGAGTGGTTGTGTCAATACTTTGACGATTAAAACGCGATAATATTTTAAACATGTTAAAGAAGTAGTCTTTAGTAAAAAGTGAGCCTAGATGTATTTGAGTGTATGTTTGAGTCCATATGACATGTAGTAACAATGCATTTACCCATTTTACTGTGAAATATAACTGAAGATATGAAGAGACATGTTTACAGTATAATGTTTGACAGGTAACTCATGTTTTTGGCCACTTGAACTAAACACGCATTTAGCCACTCATGCGATATTTTATGTTTATATCTATGAGTTTAGGTAATAAATTATTATAGATCTAATATTAATTAATGATAATATACTCGTTTTCTCTTTGTATCTTATGTCTGTAGATCAAATATTAAAATTTGAACAAACCTCTGCGTTTACACCCTAAGCTTTATTATCTTATTATATCATCATTTTACCAATCACAACCGTTTGTGGTAAACTAGTTTGCCTTTACGCGTGTCTTTAATTTGAAATTTGCTCTAAAAACAACATTAACATTAAGAACATTAGAAACAACAACGTGTTAATTGTCTGTCGGTGATCTTAACTATTACTACTTACACAGGTAACCGACTTAATAACTGGTATTTACCTTACAATCCAGGAAATCAGAGATAACCTGGATCAATACGATCGATCGGGATTTTATCAATATTATTCCTAATCTCCCAGTCGTTATAACCGATCACATTAATTGACATTTTTTTTAACTTGAGCGGGATTTGAACACGTCTTATCCCTTGAGCTATTACGATGGTTAGGTATAGAGTATATTAATTATGAAATATTTAAACGATTATACACCATATAAATATTAAAATTTCTTACCAATAAGCCGATTCCTAATTAAGGGTGTGATGATGTGACCACTATGCTTTTATTTTAAAAAAAATCGAACTTTCCGTAGCAAACTATATAATAAACTGAATGCCTATTTCTCATATTAGGATCTGCAAATTGACTACCAGTTTAAGTTGCGGAGTTTTAAAGAGTTTTTCCTTAATTAAACTAAAACTGAAGTTATCAACTAGTAAATTACACGTGAATAAATCGCAGAGTGGAAGTATAAGTGAGCGTGGTATATGATCAGATTGGCTCTATAGTAATAGTAGAATTTCATTGTTTTACATATTTACATAGAAATAGATGATTGTCGGTGATGATGGAGACCACAAATGACTGGATTGTGTCTAATTGTGGTTGTATGGAGATTGTGATCGGTGTTGAAAATTGCAGCCTTTATGAGAGTGGAATATCTGCTTGTAGATCTACTTTAACATACAAATTTTTATTAAATCTCGACACTATATTTTATACAAACTAATGAGATGCTTGATTGAGACCAGGTACATATAGTAGGCCTCAGGCAAAAAAAAAATGAAAATAAAATATTATTAACTATTTCATCAATCGAAGCACAATGGGAAATTTTACATATATATACCTAATTGGTATCTAATAATTATTATATTTTTGTTAAATTAAAAATAAACGGCATCTACTATCAATACGACAACTGATTTATTTAACAATTTTTTTTTTGTAATTATTTTACCATAATTGTGTGATTTTTTAAGAATGATGCATTAATATTAGACATGTTACAGTTAGCTTTTTTTTGTCTCACCTGAAATAGTCTACTTATTATAAAGTAACCTAGTTATAAAATACATACATACCTATAGTTTTACTAATGAAAATATAATTTCAATGTAAATTATCATAATATTATTTATCACTCACAACTGTTCGAGTTAAAAATAAAGGAATTTTTCGATGGTGCTACATTCTTATTTGAACGGCCTTTAACTATTTCAGGATTATCCACTATTTTTATATGAGACTGTTATAGTAGAAATGGCATTCTCATTAAGTTTTTTGTCAATGGGTTGTTTGGGATATAAATATATTTCTTATTGCTTCATAATTCGTCCTTGGTATTCTCAATTTTCATTGATTATTTCTGTAATCGGTAATGACCAATTCAAACATGCATTTCGAGTGAATGCTTTATCAATTTAATATTTATCTTTTTTTACCGGTCATATTGTAGTATTAGTATAATAATAATCATAATAAAAGTATGTCGATACAGCAGCAACGTCAATCAATCACAAATGTAGGATAAATCCCTCCTCAGAAATCATTCCCGCATCACGTCTGATCCTAAACCCTCACTGTATAAAGACTTTTTGTACACTACAAAATATTATATTTCATAGTTTCATCCCAATTATTAATAACTGATGAAGGCGAAACAATCATATAAATATAAAAAAAAGTGAATTATTGGACAAATTATTATTATTATTTTTTTATTAAATAAGAGAAAACAGTTCTCTGGAATACCAGAGAACCTACATCTCTATGTGGACTTGTATAATAACATAATTCCTTATTTACCTTAGAAATTAATTAACCTAATTTGCCTTAGAAAAGGCAAATTAGGTACATATTTACATTTACAAAATATAGAATAATAATATACAACATGAACGAAAATAAAGTATATAAAGTGAAGTGTATGTAAAAAACTTAATATAATCAAATTTAATTAAATAGTAGTCCTCTAAAAATAAATTTAAAACAGTGAGGGTGTTATGAAAAATAATTACTTCAGGTAAGGAGTTCTTATAAAAGGACATTGATCGTCTAAAGATTGTATGGAAGTTCTGCAAAATCAATTTGAAATGGAGCCATAGAACGTGAGGAATTTACTCTAAATTTAATATTAAGCAATAAGGCTTATCAATATAATTAATAAGTATTTTAAAAAGAAACAGAACATCTAAATAGGAACGACGGGCAGCAAGGGAAGGAATACTGTACTGTTTACAGAACGAGGAATAATTCATTCCCATGATATTGGATAATGTGCAGCATTTTTGTTTCAGACTCAATGGTCTGTTGAGGATTTTTAATAACTAAAAATTTCAGGTCACTATGTTATGAATATCCACACTGGTCTGTTCCGTATTTAATAATATGGAGTGATGATGTTTGTCATCCTTAATTTCCAGTTTCACACGGCTCCATTGAGTATTGTGGGTATTGGTGACAATGAACGTGGCTTAATCCCCAGTGTTGCCAGCTCAAAGCAGGGCTGTTTAATACCTTGTTAGGGATGCGTTCTCTTTTACATATCTCATTAAAATGGGATCTGTAAATAATATAATAAAATATAACACATGCTTCGTGTGTACATCACGCATATGCGTGTAGTATTTTACAACACATGATACTATCGCTAACAAATTACACCTTTTTTGGTGTTGCATTTGTAACTACAATATATGTTTTTTCATGTTGAAAGCGATTTTTTTTAATGAGACCAGCTATGGCTACAAATTATTTGGTTGTGGCTTAAAGAAATAAAATTGATAAATCAACTCGCCTATGTCAAATTATGGTTTCACCTCGGAATTTGAGCCTAGAAGCTGTAATTTTTGCATACACCTTTATTTCGGTGTTCTTAAAGTTTTCTGAAAAATCAAATAACGGGTTTGGAAGTTATTCAAGGGTCACAAAAATCAGTTTTTCGAGATTATCTCGTTATCAACTATTATAATTGATAATACTTGATTTTATTCGATTTTTATAACACTAAAATAAAGGTGCATGCGAAATTAGAGCTTCTAGGCTCAAATTCCGAGGTTTGGCCATACAGAGTCGCTATATACAGAAAAATAGTCCTTAATATATTAGGGTACAAGAATTAAACTTCTGTGTGCTCTTAAGTCTTTATGGAACTGAGCCATATATTCAAAATATAATAGAATATTTGGTAGTGAGACTGCATTTAAATATGTTGATTATTGAAGATATGCGAAAATAGCCCCTAAAATGTATGAAATATGGTACAGCAGTTACTCGCAAATTCGTTTGCTGTCCGTATGGTTCCTAATGTATGAAACGTCAAAAAATGTTGCTTTTCAATCATTATTTAACCTATTAAATGGGACTTTTTCGAAATAGTAAAATATACTATTTTAACATATAATTTTTAATAGAGCTACTTTTCATAAACTGTTGTGACATTTGTGTATTTCATATTGTTGGATGAAATAAAATAAAAACATTGTCATAAATAATCCGCCGTTTTGCCGTATTTTTTTCGTGCAAAATCGTCTTATTATTATACTAGATAATCCGTAAAAACCTTTCCGAAATATTTTATTACACGCAATATTTATTTTTATATAGATATTTTGGTGTTCTGTTTATTTTTTTTTTAATGAAATGTCTTGCATTTGGTTGTGTAACCACGATAGATGTTCCAGTGTACTAACTGATAGTATAAAATAATAATATTTAGGTGTTAAAAGCATAGTAAAGGCCAGTGGTGCGCAATAATCGGTTTGCGGGTCCGGAATTAATGCCAAAGTAAACATGGTGTGCATGGCGCGTGCTCGAGGACCACTTCTTATTTTTACAATACAATACAATATTGTATGCTTAACACATTATACACTAGTACTGTTAAAATAAATATTTGCCGATATGAGAGCATATTCAATAGATTAGGCCAAAGCTATATGAGCACCAGAGAATCGGACAAACTTTCTCACAAACAATGTCAATGTTGATATATATATATATATATATATATAT